>ML685883.1:7547442-7557708 GCA_007922175.1 Pelusios castaneus
AAGCGTCTGACGAAGTGGGATTTTCTCCCACGAAAGCTCATGCGATTAATAAATCTGTTAGTCTTTAAAAGTGCCACAAGACTCTGTTGTCTTTCTACAATAGACTAACACGGCTACCCCTTTGGAATTTAATCCACAAAAATGTATGCCTACCGACCAATTGCCCTTATGTCCTGTCATAAAATTATGCAGAGATTGGTGAATGAGAGATTGATTGCTTATTTGGGAAACTATAGCATTTATTGATAAAGTTCAGAGTAGTTTAAGGTAAGGAAGTTGAACCAATTGTCACATTGTTTAATTACTAATGGAAATAAAAAAGCATGAGGCACAAATATGCCATTATAGCTGTCTTTTCAAATATTGAAAAGACATGCTATAGAGGGAAGGCTTGTCATACAAAGTAGTTGCAATAGGTATAAGGGGAAGACTGTATGGGCAGATTAGAGAATTTTTGAGTAAAAGGACCATGCAGGTCAGAGTTGGGAAAGTTGAGTCAAATATATATAATACTAAAAATGATACGCCACAGGGAAGTATGGTTACCAGCCAAACCTATTTCATATTTTGATAAATGATCTTCCAAAAGAAATAAGTGTCAAGGTAGCTGTCACTCTTTTCACTGATGATTCTGCTCTGTGGTTTAGAAGCAGGAATACTGAGGTGGCAAAAAAGAGAATCAGCTAAGTCTTAACGGGAAGTGCATGGTGTTACAAGTTCTCCATTGCTAAAATGAAAGGAATGATCATTGCAAAAAGGAAAGTTACAAAGGAATGTAAACTGTATCTGTCTGAAGAACAAATAAATATAGTTACACAATTAATATTGTTGGGGTAATATGTGATACTAAATTATTTTGGAAATATCATATAAGTGATATTAAAGAGAAATGAACAGGAAAGGTTAACCTACTTAAAAGTCTTGCTGGGACTAATTAGTGGGAGTGGATAAGAAAACACTGCTGATGGTGTACAGAATCTTAATCAGATATACAAACTGAGTCCTGTGGCAGATATGTTATTAACTTTGGCTGCTACAATTTTTTGGCACTGTAACAATCAGAATTAAAAAAAAAAGATTTAATTTAAGCACAGGCACTACAAATTTGCACCATAAATGTATGGTGTGTTTATTACAACACCTATATGCAAACTACAGATTGCTTCTAGTGAAATGCCAGTTATGCTACTGGACTTAACTTTCTGGGCCACAGTTAATAGGAACTTAAGTGAGGAAGTACCAAACAAAGAATTGCTGGGAAATTCAGTAGGTAACCATGTTAGAAATCAACTTGCTGTTTGAGTTAAAGTGTGACTGCAGAAGTTGAAAGAGAGGGAAATTTTATTATGGATGGAGCGTCATGTGTCCAAATGTGGATTTAGATTTATTTTATAAACTTAAAAGTAAAAAAGAGACAGTAGGCATTTAACAATGAAGTGAACCAGTGTAATAATGAAAAGTGGGTTTAGTTTTGTCAAAAAGATATAGATGGGTGCAGAGAAAAAAGAAAACAAAACAGGAAGAGTAGTGGCAAAATATTGTATATCAAAACTGGGAATAAGAACTTCTAAAAGAATAACCAGTAACATAGCTGTCATGACTGAGAAACTAATAGCAATAATGATAGCATTAAATTGGATCTGGAATATATATCCAGTAGTGGTGGTCAATTTTTTTTATTCAATCTCAAGCCTTCTGGTGATAAATAACGGGTTTCTCAGTAGATAGAAGTGATTTAATCAGTGAATATATTTCTAATAACAAAGTTAATCCATTTGGGATTTGTGTAGCATTAACTTGAATCCCAGCATATTGGAATATAGGGAATGAAATGATGGGCAAAGCTGACAAAACTATTTAAAAAAAAAGACAGGAAGGAAGAATTGATGTAGAAATACCCTTGAGTAAAGAGGAATTCTGAACATAGTATAAAAAAATTTCGAAGAGGAATGGGAAGAAATTCTGATTGATTAATGAAATAAAGAGAAATATTTTTTGATTGAGTTTGAGATGTTGAGAATTATTACATATTTCAAGGCCAGAATAGAACTAATTACCTGGAAATTGCAGCTTAAACAACAATCTTTTTCAAATTAGTAGGCACAGAGATGGACTGTGTGTGCTCTGTAAGGGAGAAGAAACAATGAATCACATTTTAGGTGTACCTAAGAGCTTTGATTATAAAGGGGAAATGCTTTTAGGAAAACTTCAGGGAAGTAGAATATTATTTAAAAGGCATTGTTTTATTAGCTGAATAACACAGGGCAGATATTTTGCTCTTTAGATGGAGGGCATCAAGTGATCTTTGTTGGTTTCTTTGCTTATGCAAGAATCTAGACTACCAACCTAGGCAGCCCCATACCATTTGCTACCTATAGGCTATGTCTACACTAGAAAAAGTTAGGTTGACTTTGTTAAGTCGACTTAAAGTCGACCTTATTAAAGTTGACTTAACAAAGTGGACTAAGTCGACTTAACTTTAAGTCGACTTAGTCCACTTTGTTAAGTCGACCTAACCACCCTTAAATCTACTTAATAAAGTCGACTTAAGGGTTACTTCACGTCCACACCGTCCTTTAGTCTACTTAAGGAGTCGACTTCAGGGTTAAATCGACCTAATGAGTAGTAGTTATAAAGTCGATTTAAGCTTTCATTAAGTCGACTTACGGAATTTCTTAAGTCGACTTAATGAAAGCCTAATGTGGACATGGCTTAATTTAAGTCGACTTAAGCCTCCTTAAGTCAACTTAAATTCCCAGTGTAGACATAGCCATAGAGGGTAGATGGGCCTCATCTCTAGAATATTGGATGAGACATTGGGTTTGTGACATAGTCAGGTTCTGTCTTCCACTTAACATACAAAAGGGTTGTCCCTTCTAGTGTTTGATCTTCCAGCAGAATCTGCTAGCAGGAAATCTGCTCACCTTTTACAACCCCAAAATGGGATTCACAAAATTATAGCACAAAATGAACACTTCTGCTCTACAGTGACTCTATTATGGCACAGAAGTAAAGCATAACATTTAATCCAGCTGAGATGGCAGTATTGGATGAGATAAAAAAATCAAGTAAGAACTGGGATTGTAAAGTAAGAGGGTAAAAAAAATAAAATAGAGAACATTTAAGGTATATTATTCAAAATACCTGTTTATAAGTTTTCAGTTCACTTTACTGACCTGCACATTATATTTAGAGAATACTATTTTGATCTTAACCTTTCCACAGATAAATAGAAAAGCAGTTGGACTAAAAACCTCCCACCCTAGGGGTAATGCCACATATTAGTACATGTCAAAAATATTTGATACTCTAAATGTAATATTTTTATTTAAGTGTAAGTGTTCAAAATAAAGGAACAGGGCTACAAAGCAATACAATTTCAAACAAAACAGTGTTTTGAGATGAAATTTTCTACAAGTATCTAATTCCTCCTTTTTAAAAGTTGGCAGCACTGAAGCAATAATGAGTTCAAAGATGCTAGAACTAAATAACTATATGGATAAATTTTTGAACATCTGAGTTTTAAGTGCTCTATCATGACCACCAGAACTGTCACATTGTGCATAAACTGAAGGTACATGGGTCAGAAACTAGAAATTAATTTGACTTTAACAATATTTACTGCCACACACTCAAGGTAGTAAGCTCCAAGATTTTACACCTTCTTTATTTCTTATATAAGGAAAACTGATTTGTCCTACCAGTTACAAACTCCTAGAAAGATATTTGTGTTCACAAAATATAAATAAATGTGCTTCTTGTGTTGTATAGAATTTGTCTCCCATTTATCTTACATATGTACAATGTACCTATCATTTTAGTACTAAGATTTTTTCTACAAGGAGAACAGCAACTTGTAGCTTAGTGGTAGATCTGTTTTGCCCAGAATAGCTTCTCTCTTACAATTTAAACTTTCATCATCACAGGGGAAAAAATTAAACAAGATAAACTTTTAAAAAAAAATCCAAGTAATTTAGATTGTTTTGTTTCCTTTTTTTAATCTTCCCCTCCCCCACTCAGTGAATTAAAAATGTGCACTGACTACTACATATCCATGAACTCCATATCTTTTAAAGATATTCTCAACAACATATGTGTTTTCCTGGGGCTTTTCATCAGGATACAGCCTAATGTGGTTATTTAGGGTAAAAATGTATTTTAAATCCGGTCACATCTGAGTGATCTACAAGGGATTTATTAAATCAGTTCTTCAATTTTTTTTGAAAGAAACTATTCATAATCTTGGAGATAGATATTTCTTCAGTACAAAATAAAGTAGGGACAGTAATAAGATGGTATTTTAGTTATTATAAATTAATATATTATAGAGGAAAGAACAGTGTCCTGTTTCTGAAATTCTTTGTTACATAAAACATGGGAACTTATATAATACATATAATTTAATAACCTCTCTTGATCCTCTATTAAACTGAAAATAAAGTTAAATGTGCTGAGCCCTTCAACTCCTAATTAACTGGAGAGGTTTCTGAGCTCTCACAAAGCCTTCTTCTGATGCCCAATACTTTTGCACAGACAGAGCAAGAGGAACAAGTAGTGGGAAAGCAACTTTGTCATTTCGAAAATATTATCTGATAATAACTGTTCGCTCCCTTGCAGTGGTGTTGTTGGGATAAATGCATTAAATTAGTGCCCAGATATTGCAATGATGGGATCCATATAAGTATCTAAGGTAGATGGAATTAAATTATTGGTGCAACACACAAAGGTTCATTTCATATATCGTAAAGTATGGGTGTTTGTTTGAATCAACGGAGCATTTCTATATGGTCCTTTCTGCATGTGGCCCCATCTTCCAACAGGACCTGTGACCTTCCATCTTCTCCTTCCTCAGGTTCCTTGGGATCTCTCTCACCTCATATTTCCTTCATGTATGGAAGGCCCTGAAGCACCTTTCTAGACTCTAGATCTTGAGTTAATGATCCATCCTGAATGCTGGGTATTACATTGTTTTGTTACCCATGAAGCAGCCTCGAAAGAGATTGTGGTACAAAAAGTTGGGTACTTTGGGGAGGGATTATACCTGCCACAGCAAATGTTCCAATTTGGGGGTTCTCTATCATGAGGTTCAGGGCAGGGATGTAAAACCAAGTATCTGAATCCTCCCATCCACCTTCATGGGGACTGGACACCACAACACTGTGGGGCCTGCTTCCCCACCTATTCTGTTACCTTTAATGTGGGAAACTAGCACTGGGGAAGAGGGCAGTCTGGTATTTCTGTCTCACTAACTGGACAGAGTTTTTTTCCTGTATCTTCTGATTGTGGCCAAGAACTCTTCTGAAGAATCTTCTGAATCCCCAGAGCCAGTATTGTAGGAGGTAGCAGAGGACAGGCAAAATACTGGTATAACAGCTTCTTCCCACTGGACTCCACTACATATGTGGTCTTTTAAAAACAAAGACTGCTCCATAGCTAAAAAATTCCCTGTGCTACTTTGAAATCTCTGAAGATGCTACTCCCAGGGTCAAGTCCAAGTAAGAGTAAGAGGTGAGTGGGGGAATGAGAAAACAAAGTAATTTTGTTGGACCTTCTTGTTTTCCTCTAGAAGAGAAAGAGATATGGGGATTAAATATTTCAGAATCACTAAATTTGTTTCTAGAAATGGGGAAAGATTGTGGGAGTGCTCTCATGTATTTCAGGATCAGTTTGTATATCTCTGTATATGGGCTTTACGGAAAACTCCTAAATAAATTCATAGAAAATATCCTTACTACAGGTTTATTAAACATCCTGTAAAAAAATTATAGACCATTATAGCCCTGTTATGCAATTCTACAGGATAGTTTGAAAAACAAACAAACAGATAGAAATTAGAAGGGGTATCAGGATAGCCCTCTTTGGTAAAATATTTAAATATTTGTTAAGCAAATTCTATAGAATCCTCTTGATTTCATCCTTATACAATTGTGTAGATTTTTTCTTAAGGGTGAACAACTGAAATTAAAATACTGAGAATTTTTAAAAAATCTTAAATTCTGTGAACAAGCTGGACCAAACACCATGTTTGTTTGCACGCATTAAACTAGATCATGGTGAAGCAGAGCATTTAGGCATGTGCTTAAATACATTCCTAATCAGCAAAAAAATTAAGAACATGCTTATGGCACTTGAGCATGTGTCAAAAGTTAAGCATCAGCTAAAGTACTTAAATGAAGAGGGATGAACTGTTGAATTGGGGTACTAACAAACAGGAATACCCTGTATTGTTTAGATTTTGCAATGAAACACAAGAATGAAACCCTTAAATGGACTGGATAGGAAGCAGAATTAATGCATACAAAATTGGCAGGTATGAGAAAAACACTATATATATGTATATATATATATATTGCCAGCTTTTATTGCTGTTTCTTCAGTATTAATTCTGTAAATAAATGAAGGAGTGCATTCTCCAAGGTTGCCAATCTGGAACCTTTCACGAGTACTAAATTCATCTAATGCATTTTCTATAAAATGAAATGAAAACACTTGTTGATATTTTGTAAGTACTGAACAGGCAAGCCCTGCAAACATATAACTCCCGTTCACTCCAATAAAAGCTCGTGCAAGGTCGAGGCCTGAGTTTGAAAATCAAGGTTTTTTAATGTTAAATGTTATTTTGCATCTAATTGTTTTTGCTTTATTTTGCATCTGTGTAATTTTTTTAAAAAAATCTTAGTTAGAGTTATAACTACTCATTAAATCAAAGTTCAGTTGATGAGTAATTTTTTTTTTTTTTTTTAGAAAGTTCATATTAGATGAGGGAGAATAAGCTAATGTTTATTTCTAAAATTTTAATAGAACAAGATGAATTTAATTATACTTAATTGATCATAACAGCAGTTAACAACTTAAAAATACAAATTAGTTTGATACTAACTGTTGTTTTACAGCCTATTTAAGATAATAGCTTAATTAGATTATTATGCCAGATTTTGGACACAAATCACATAATAAATCTTTTCAAATCTATGGCATCAAAGGAGAAGTTTAGAATTGAAAATATAAGGTTGTTACAAGAACAAATCGACAGTGTATCATTCTGCTCTTGTTCAGAATCTTCAGCTACAAGAACTAAACTATTTTGAACAAATTTTCTGTCATCATTATAAAACTTTATTCTGAGTCTCAAAGGATTATTTCTTCTTTCATATGAGAATGAAAACCTTCTAAGTTTTAGTTCCTTTAAAAGTCTTTGTCACCAAAAGGACAGCTAAAAACAAGAACGGTTGTACATAACTAAAATGTGACGCAGTTGTTCACAGTTGCCTCACCTGTGACGCAGTTGCTCACAGTTGCCTCACCTCATGTTTTTGTTAAAAAACATCACCTTTTCGGAGAGATGCGGGGGTGTCATAGACATTAGAATCTAGGTGCTACCACTGATGTAGTCACAGAAGTCACAAGCATGGAAGTCACACTGAGGAGAACAAGGAAGGAATAGAGAATCCAGAAAAGAACTGCTCTGTTAAGGTGTAGGTTGCAACATTTCTACATTTTTAATAGCTTAAGGTGCACCTGCACCTTTAACAAGAGATTTTTGGTAGTAGCTCTCATTTAGCCTACAATTGCATCTGCATGCCTTACACTGAGACTGTATGGGGCTGCACAAATAAACCATTGTCAGTCCTTCTCAACTGCCTTTGTCCTGAGACAGAATCTGCAACATATGCCTGTTTTCTGTTAAACATTTAGGTAGGCAGATAGTTACTTTATACTTACTAACTTCTTTCTTTCTTTCTTTCTTTCTTTCTTTCTTTCTTTCTTTCTTTCTTCTGTGCTCCCCTCCAATTTAAAAAGAATAGATTATTACATATAGTTATATAGTAGTTTAGACTTCCTACAGTTGAACATTCAGAAATCCACCCTGATAACTGTGAAATAGTTATAATTCATACAAACTCATCATGATTCAATAGCAACTTCCAGATAATATATTCATGGCCCCATTCAGCATAGTCAGCACAATCCAGATAACCCCACAAACCCCAGTCAAGAACTGTCTTCTGCTGTTGGGGTACATAGCAACAGGTACGTCCATTACAGACCATGAAAGATTGCAAATACATTGGCTTCAGAGATGGCTCAGGACTGTTTATTCACCGAACAGACACAGTTCACACCCACCTTCAAAAAGGAATCTCTCATTGGAGAAAATATCCTCACAAAATGTTTGTGCAGGAGTCTCTTTTGACTGTCCTTCCCCAACATTTGCCATAACAGTGGATTCATCCCTATTGGAGTGAGCAGCACCTACATGGCCCAGGACAGGTGGACACTTCCGGAAATCATTGGAGGTGATTTCACAGTGAAAATGCCCTTCCCCCCGTCAGCAGGCAGAATGGAATATTCAGAAACACCCCCTTCTCTGCTGGAAGTCAAATCCTGCTGGCTTGAAGAGGCAAATTTAATTTTCATGAACACATCAGGATAAACACAAGCCCCTCCTAAAATCCACACTCTCCCCAAAAATACAGGGCTATTGCATGTAACAATAAGAATAACAATAAGTTGTTGACTCATTAGTTCCTAAGGAACATTAGCTTGTGCGCTATCTGATGCTTTCTGTTAGATGTAATGGGGAGAACCAGGACCAGCAACTATAATGAGTCTAAGATGGTGAAACTTCTTATCAAATAATTCATGATTAGGAGAGAAAGGTAGTTTCCCTCACCTACTTAAATTCACTGAAGTTTTGCCGTAGTCTCTAAATTTTACTGCCTTGTTTCTTGATCGTACAGGACTGTGAGGAGTTTGGGCCTATAAGGTAAATTAGAAGTCAAGGCACTATCACAAATCATCACAAACCCTTAGGCTGCGTGTGACAGGCTGCTCCCCAAATCCAGTCTGGTGTGCTGCTATGACCACTTGAACCCCGCTCCTGAACCCCAATTTACCCCGCTCTGCTGGGTGACCGCTCACTCCTGAGTCAGTCCACACCAGCCACCAGCATGTAATTGGTCCCAGGCAGTGGGTGTCAATACACTAGCCACACAGGCGTTGGTCCCCAAGTGAGCACACCCAGCCCCAGACACTACCCTGGGAGCTGCTGCCCTACAGGGATTGGGACCCACTCCCAATCACCTTAGTCTCAAATCCGTCCACTTAACAAAGAAGTGGATTGTGCCCAGCCTCCCACATCCACACCCTCTAAAGACCACACAGCTTTAGGTGAAACAACTACTAGTTTATTGATCAGAGTCTGATTTCAAGTGAGAACATGGCCAATCAAGGCCGAACCATACTATAAATGAGTTAGGAGTGACCACTATCAAATAAAAGGTATAAACCGCATGCTACCCTAACATCTCTACCTAAACTGACCTCAGAGTCCAAGATTATGTGCATGGTGTTCGGCTGTTTGATGTTTTACAGCCATTCTCTTCCTGTTCTCAGGCAGGGCCCTGATCTTGTTGAAGTTGGTTGCAAGATGGTGTCTTCTCAGGCTGAAAGCCTGCAGCTTCTCCTTCCTCACAGTCTCTGTGTCTTTGTTTTTACAAACTGCTCACAGCCCCTCCCCTCACTGTCCTGTTGTGTGATTCTCTTCACTTCTACCTGAGCCAGGGTGGGCATTAGCATTCCCTTTGACATGTAAATCTCCAGCCACTGTGCTAGAAAGAGTCCTGAGAGTCTGAACCCTGTATCATGCTTCACATCTGTACATACATGTTGCTGTAGGAAACATGGCACCATGGCAGCCACGTGGAACACATTCTGAGCATTCACAAAGGAAACTGGTATAGCGTAAATGGCATCAAATAACACAATTATACTGCAAAACTGAACAGAAAAGTTATACAGGTCATGCCCTAGAGCTGCACAGATGTGCATCCCGTCACACTGCGTCTACACTGGCAAATTATGTCGACTTAAGCTTGGCTTAAGTCGACTTAATTTGCCCTGAGTCTACACTACACTTTGCTTAAGTCGACTTAAGCAGCTTACTTAAGTCGAATTAAGGAAGATAAAGTCGACTTAATAAAATTAAGTCGACTTTATTAAACCACTTTTCTACTCGACCTAAGGCTTAATTCGACATTCTAAAGTTGAATTAAGCCAGTGTAGCCCTCGGGTAGCCCTAAGTCGACTTAGGGCTGCCCCAGGACTACACCAATGCCTTCCCTGCCGGGGGGGGGGCACAAGGGGAGCCTGGCATGCCCCCCAAAGGGCAGGGCATGTGGACACGGTGTGACACTGTCTGGATTTAGGGAAATTCCAAAGGGGTAGCCATGTTAGTCTATTGTAGAAAGACAACAGAGTCCTGTG
>ML685883.1:7558108-7569503 GCA_007922175.1 Pelusios castaneus
CATTAAGGAGACAATGGTTGTTCACACCCTCCCGTTTAAGGCATTTGTACAGAAGGACACAAGTTAAAGTATGGATATAACATCAAATTCTTAACTTCTAATCGAAATAGAATTCCTAGACATAAACTATATAATCATTCCCAGCAAATTACTACCTTTCTATTGATACCAAACATGGCATAGTTCCTATGGATTATAGCATTTATGAGATATCCATAGAAAATAATATCATAAATACTTCAGTGGCGGGGGGGTACCCCCCTGTGTACAATGGGGCAAAGGGGTACAGGGACTCTGGCAAGGCAGAGCCCTGTGTGTGACACTGTCTAGATTTAGGGAAGCATTTCTGAAAGTTGAATTAAGCCTTAGGTTGAATAGAAAGGTTGTTTAATAAAGTTGACTTAATTTTCATTAAGTCGACTTTATTTTCCTTAAGTCGACTTAAGCAAGCTGCTTAAGTCGACTTAAGCAAAGTGTGGTGTAGACGGAGACCACATTAAGTCGACTTAAGCCAAGCTTAAGTCGACTTAATTTACCAGTGTAGACTCAGCCATTGATTTTTAAAAGCACACTGTTTGATCAAATTTGGGCCCAAATTTTAGATTTGTTAAAAATAAGCATATTTATAGAAATGTTTCCATTATATAACTACTCTCATATACTTTTTTAAAATACCCTCCTCCCCGCCCCCAGTAATGGTTGGAACAAGATGCTGCATGAAACCAGACAGTGAAAGTGACTTGATGTTGACTAAGTAAAGTGAAATTGACTAGTCTGTTTTCATCATTCAGGTTAAGTAAAGTGATCAGATGTCCTGATATTATAGGGTAACGGCAGTATTTGGGGCTTTCTCTTAGACAGGCACCCAGTATACACCACCTTCCCCCTTGTTATTTTTCTCACTTGCTATCAAGTCACTTTAATGCTAAGAAATGCAAAAAGTGACTATTTCACATAGTAAAGGTAAAATAAAAAATGCCCCCCTTTCAGATTCAATTACCTAAAGTGCTACTTGTAACATAGTTAAAGAAAGAAGTTGTTGTTGCTATTGTTCAAAAAATATATACAGTTTAACATGATTCCCCTTTGTTATTGTAATTCACACTCAGATAAATAATCATAGTTGGATATACCATTTTCTACTCTTCTTTTTCTTCTTGCTTTATAGAAAGAATGCTGGATTTCTAACTTAAAATTTCATGCTTACAATAAATATTAAAAAGAGATTGTTTGTTTATAATGATCAAATCAAAAGTGAAATTACTGGAAACAAGTTAAGTTTCAGTCTTCTTTTTGGATCAGTGGTTTTCTTTTCATTCATGAAGACCAGATATCTGAAATGAATCCTGATAGCCAGTCTGACGACATTTAATAAGTCTAGAAAAAATTAAATATCTTTGTTTTATTATTTTTTACGATCATGCCACAAGCCAACACGTTATTTAATCATCACTAATAAATGTCAGGAAGTATGGGGACACCACATGCAAGGAGTTGGAATTCATGCAAATGTTGTTGCCATATTAAGGAATTCTTATCTCTGTGGCATATCAAATAGTTGTCTGACCTTTCCATCCTTCCAGCCTGAACGGCTTTGGGCAATGGATTTAATTATACATAGCTATAACTCGTTTTCCAGATTGTAATTAATAGGTCAGTATTTAATGATTACATTTATGCAAGCACAAATTATGTATCTGAACAATTACTGCTGGGATGGGCTGAGGCACAATTACCAATAGCTAAACCATCAGAAGTACATGAATGATTCTGTATGCATTTCTACATTTATAATTATGCAAAATCCTCATCTTCTTCCTTGACCTTTAAAGCACCCTCTGTGCTGATTGTAGAACAAAGTATTTTTAAAGCTTAATGAAAAATTTGTACAGTGCATGTACTATCAGGCAATTGTGTCACCAGCAAATGCTAAACAATAATGTTTTAAAGTTGTTGTTCTAATTTGGGCTGCTCATATTGTATTCAGTCAAGCAAAATCAAAAGGTACACGGCGGACACATGGCTTTGGAAAGAGTTCACAAAATGTCTAATTGCAACAACTTGATCTTTGAACATATGGTACTAGGCAAGTTTCAAAATATGATGCTATTTAAATATGCAAAAATAAAATCTCTCTTTATATAAATATGTTGGTGATTGCCACACAAGTGCACGTATAGGCTATTATGAAGACAATTAGATGTGCATGTCATTTACAATTTAAATACAAGTACACATGTACACATTACTAATTCTAGAATTTGTTTCTTAAAAAAGTGAGAAAGAATTAATATAACTTAGTAATTCTCAAAAACAAGTTGTATGATCAGCTTCATGACTGCTGTAGATGAATAAAAAACCCAAATAAGTAAATTTCATATACTGCAGAAAAAAGTTTCCCATTATCAAGGAAAGGGAGAAAAAAATATTCATCTTAGAATTAGATTCCCCTAAAAATGATCTCTACAGAACATAGGTGCTGACTTATATTTTTGCTGTTGGGTGCTCATCTCCACACATTCCCCTGAGGTGCCCTCTTGCCCACTGCTCACTCCTTTCTGCATTAAGGGCGAGTGGCAGTGGGCAGAAAGCATTGAGCAGTGGGTGCCTCAGGGGAGAAGATGAGTGAGCATTAGGAGGGCAAGACCTTGGGCAGAAAAGGTGGAGTGAGGGTAGGGCCTTAGGTGGAGCATGGCTGGGGTCATAGTCCAGGCACTATGGCCCCCTGACTTGTTGGGAACTTCTGCAATGGCATTCCAAAGTTGTTGAGCTGACACACATCCAAAGGGAGGTGTGCCACATACAGCATCTCTTGCCCCTTTTGGAGAGGCTTAGATTGTCCAAGCCTCTTATACCATTTGCCCAGATGCAACAGCTCGTGGGTGATAAGCACCCCCCCCCCTTTTTTTTTTTTTTTTGGTGAGTGTTTGAGCCATGGAGTTTGCTAGAGATCCATGCTTGGTGACATTACTTTTTCAAAATGCCACAGTTGACTCAAACTTAATAGAAATGCTTGAATGTTGACAAGAGAGACAAGGTGGGTGAGGAAATATCTTTCATTGGACCAACTTCTGGTTGTGAGAGAGACAAGGTTTCAAACTCCCCAGAACGGTACAGTCACTTGGGACTGTTAGCAAAGTGTCCTAGTGCATAAGCAGGAAGCACTGCCAGCAAATTTTGTTGTATATAAGTCTCTAATATGATGTATAGTTGTGTGTGTGTGTGTGTGTATGTGTGTGTGCGTGCGTGCATGCATGTGTTTGCTTCAGGCTGGGTGTGTGCAAAATCCCTATAGAATCTCTGCAAAAAATGGGAGGAAAAAAAATCTTCTTTCACTTTCTAGCTCTGACTACAACTTTCTCCTGTCTCCTCTCTCTGACTTTAGCTACTAAGATGCTTCTAACGTTTGGTTAAAAGAGTCTGAAGACAAAAACTATGAGGTCAAAATGAAACAAAGAAATACAACACCACTTTTCATTTGAACCTCTAAAAAAGTGAGTTCAGGATGAGGCTAAAACACCATCCTGGGCAATATTTGAATTTGTTAATGGGGTAATCTTATTATCTGCAATCTTGTTAACACTATGCTTATTGAACACAATTAATACAGATATGATCTCCTACAAATAATGTGCTACTATATTCATTTCCCCATTGATATACAGCAGCAGGAACAAGCCATATGTTTCTTATAACATATTGTTTCTAAATATAAAATAAGTACTGCATAATGAAAATACAAATTTCATAATAAAAATGTATGCTTTCTGTACCTTTACAATGCTAAAGAAGACCTTGAGAGATTCAGTCTAATAAGTATTCTATCAGTTTTAGGGTACTATAGTTTGAAGCCATACACTCAGGTAAATGGCACAAATCCTTCCAGAATAATTTAACCATTTCATTCTTGCACTAAGTATTTACAGTTAACAATTTCTTCCTGCCTCTGCTTCTTATCTAAACTGAAGTCAGCACCAAATTCTACACTGAGGTACATCCTGTGCAACAACATTAAACCTATACATAGCAATTGCAGGGCTGAATTTTACAGCTTTTACTCATGAGAAGGTGTTTTTGTAAGTAAATATAAAAGGACTGGGCACAAAATCTTTAAAATAAGCCTATTTTTGTTGGCTTTTTTTTTTTTTAATCCGCCCATCCCAGGATGTTTATTGTTTAAAATATGGTAGGTCATGAGAGAATTATTTTCCTGACACATTAAAATCTTACTTATTAATACTGTTAAAAAATCTGATCTGTTATTTATTTATTTCAATTGATCTGTCTTCCTGCCCCACCCTGACCAATTATACTATTACGTTTTACATTACAACTTCATTTTTGCGGCTCTCAAACCCCATGGACATGCAAAACACTTATATTATATTTAATATAGGGATTTAATATAAGATAAGCTATTTATTTCATTTTCATGCTTTGATTTAGTAATAGCCTAATTAATTTCTTAGGCAAGCAATAATGTTAAGTATGGTATGGTTTTAAAATGTTGCTATTTAAATTTCTTCAGGCAAGACATGACACCGTGTGATGCTGAAGTGTCTGTCCTGGGGATTTCTACAAAGACAAGCACACCTACCAATCTCTGGTCCAGTTCATTTTCGTTTGAGACAGGTCCTGTATTTATAGGTGGTTTGCCTCATCATTATGCAACAAAACAGGTATTCTTTCTTTCTTTCTTTCTTTCTTTCTTTCTTTCTTTCTTTCTTAAGAAGACTGTAATGTACTGTCTTGTGAGGAAAACAAACAAGGAGTCTTGTGGCGCTTTTAAAGAAAATCCCACTTCGTAGATTTTCTCCCCCTAAAGCTCAGGCAATAAATAAATTTGTTAGTCTTTAAAAGTGCCACAAGACTCTTTGTTTGTTTTGCTGAACTAGACTAACATGGCTACCCCTTTGGAAATTGTCTTGTGAGGAGTAATTCTTAGGCTCATACCTGGCATGGGTTCAACAAAACTACTTTTGTGGTGTAATTCCAATAGATTGCATTGTTCTCTGTAATGGCTTATTTGCTACAGACTCATTCCTGTATAAATTTCTCATGAAATATTGGACTAGCATCACTAATTTTCACTATGAGAAAATAAGTACTTTTGAAAATGTTCACACTAATTACACTTCTTTATTTTGGGAAACACCATTCATCCTACTGAACATTCATTTCACTGGAGTGTTTCATCTAATAACTACAGATGAAATTGGATTTGATGTAGCAATATGTCTTTTAACAGATATTTTGTAGTAATAAGAACAATGTTTTGATTATTGTAATAAAAAACCAAGGACATTTCGGGTGTCCCAAAATAATTAAAATAGAGACTAAAGAAACTCAGTCTATTCAAATTATCCCAAAGAAAGTTAAGAAGTGACTTGTTCATGGTCTTTAAGTACCCACAGAAGGAGGAGATTTTTGATAACATAGTACTGTGCAATCTAGCAGACATAGGCAAGATCCAATGAATAGAAGCTGAAACCTGATAAAGTAAGATTAGAAATAAAGCACTCATTATTAATATTGAGAGTAATTAAACACTGAATCAATTCACTTATGGAACTGTTGGTTTCTCCATCACTTGAAGTCTTAAATCAAGACTAGGTATCTTTCTAAAAAAAATTGTCTAGCTCAATAAGTTGTTATGAACTAGGAGAATGGTCTCAAGTTGCAGTGGGGGAGTTCTAAATTGGATATTAGGAAAAGCTTTTTTCACTAAGAGGGAGGTGAAGCACTGGAATGGATTACCTAGGGAGGTGGTGGAATCTCCATCCTTAGAGGTTTTTAAGGTGCAACTGTACCAAAACCTGGTTGGGATGTTTTAGTTATGGTTGGTCCTGCTTTGAACAGGGGGTTGGTCTAGGTGGCCTTCTGAGGTTCTTTCCAACTCCATATTCTATGATAAAGCTAGGACTTATACTCTCTATCTACCAGTAACAGTAAATTCTCAGGATATAGGGGTGTGATATTCCCCTCTGCAATTTGGACTGGTATAATAACTGTGGCACCCTGGAGCCAATTTTGCATTTGCCCTTCTATGTGAGCCCATTCCTGGGTCAGCTCACTCAGAGTCTCCTGAAGGCAAGCAGCTCCTACCTTAATGAGTGACTGCTTTTGGCCAGCCACTCATGGAATTCTGCAGTAAAATGGCTCCCAGACAACATCCCCAGTCCCAGATGTAACTTTAGGAACTTCCATCTTACAGAGTTCAGTGCTGCCCACTGGACTCTGCAAGCTCATTGGTTTACCAATTTACCAAAGAAATAGATATGAACCAGCACTGTCAGTCTAAGTAAGATCTCTGCACATAGTCAAACCATATGCACTGCTTTAGACAAAACAAGCAAATAAGTTTAAGTACATAAATATTTTAAGTGACTATAAGCCAGAAGAATGTAAATCAGGTTTGATCAGGAACAAATAAAAAGGTAAATCACATTTTAAGCTAAATTTAACATTTCAATAGCCTTGCAGTCTTTGATCTTATCTTACCATAGACTGGTTGACCCTCTTCTTACCTACCATGGTCAGTCTTTCAGTTGCTTGATGTTGTTTTGTAGATGGATTAGAAGGAAGAGCTCAAGAGACCAAAATGTCTCTGCCTTTAACCCCTGTTCCTTTGCCACCCCCTGGGCTCAGGTGTTCAGCATCATTTGTCATGCAAAACAATGAGAGTCCTGTGGCACCTTAAAGACTAACAAATTTCTTCAGGCATAAGCTTTCATGGGCTCTAACCCACTTTGTCAGATGGAGCCCATGAAAGCTTATGTCCGAAGAAATTTGTTAGTCCTTAAGGTGCCACAGGACTCTCGTTTTTGCTATACACAGACTAACATGGCTACCCCTCTGGAAAACGTTTGTCATGGTTCCTTCCATGTCCTGAGTTGATGAGCAACTGATGAGCCATTAAGGACACAATGATTGTATTCCTTATGTCCTTAATGGTTCATCAGGTCACTCCCTGGGACCATTGTAGCTGGAAAATTCCTAAACATTAAGGACACAATGGTTTGACACACCCTCCTCTCTCAGCCATTTCAATAAAATAACATAAGTTAAAGTATAGATAGAACACCATATTCCTAACTTCTAATTGAAATAGAATTCTTAGATATAAACTATATAATTATTCCCAGCAAATTACTACCTTTCTATTGATACCAAACATGACATAGCTCCTATGGATTATAGCATTTATGAGATATCCATTGAAAATAATGTCATAAATGCTTCCCTAAATCCAGACAGCATCACACAGGGCTCTGCCCTGCCCTTTGGGGGGCATGCCAGGCTCCTCCTGTGCCCCCCCTGGCAGAGAGGGCATTGGTGTAGTCGTGGGGTAGCCTTAAGTCGACTTAGGGCTACCCCAGGGCTACACTGGCTTAATTCGACTTTAAAAAGTCGAATTAAGCCTTAGTTCGAGTAGAAAAGTGGTTTAATAAAGTCGACTTAATTTTCATTAAGTCGACTTAATTTTCATTAAATCGACTTAAGCAAGCTGCTTAAGTCGACTTAAGCAAAGTGTAGTGTAGATGCAGGGCAAATTAAGTCGACTTAAGCCAAGCTTAAGTCAACTTAATTTGCCAATGTAGACGCAGCCTTGTTGTGGCTTCTCTATACCTTGAAGTCTTTTAAACCATGATTTAGGGACTTAAGACTCACAGACTCTAAGGTCAGAAGGGACCAATATGATCATCCTCCTGACCTCCTGCACAATGCAGGCAACAAAGAAAATCCACTAGCAAGTGACTTCAATGACTAGATTAGAGTCTATTGCAGAAGTGGGCAGGAGGTTCTGCAGTCTGCAGGGCTTTTTTATTGCTTGTACGCACCGGTACGGCGTACCATCACCTATTTTCCCCTGGCCATCCCCACTGCCCAGCTGGGGGCCGGGGTCAGTAGGGGAAAGGAGCAGGTCTCCTTCTTCTACTGACCCCAGCCCCAGCTGGGCAGTGGGGGCCAGGAGCAGTGTGCTCCCAAGTTTGTCCAACATGTGGCTTTGGGCCAGAATCCAGCCCGCCAGGGGCTGGAATCCAGCCCTCAGATGCCTGAGAGCTGCGGTCAGGCTGCAGCTTTTTCAAATCTCCTGCCCTGAACCTGCTCAGATAAGTAGCTCAGGACAGGAGCAACCTGACCAGGGAGCAACTCTGGCCACCCTTGCAGCTCCAGCCAGGTAAGGAGGAGGGTTGGGGAGCAGTGGGCAGGCATGGCAGGAGCCAGGGGGGTGAGAGGAGCGGGGAACTACCAGATGGCAGCTGGGCGTGAAAGGGGCTGGGGGACAAGAGGCAGGGCTGTCCCTAGGGGGGAGCAGGGTCAGGCCAATTCGCCTGGCGGGATCCCCACCCCACCCTGAATGGGAGAAGGGTGGGCCGAGCCAGCCCGCTCTGCCCCCAGGACCCCAGTAATGTGAGGCCGCTGCTGAGAGCTGGCCCCGGCTGAAGCCACCACGCCACCACCACTGGGAGCTGCCCCAGCTGTGGGCGCTGCTGCCAGGGCCACTGCCAGGGACCCGACCCGAAGCTGCCACCACTGGGAGCCGGCCCCAGCTGAAGCTGCTGCTGCTGGGCCACTGCCAGGGACCCGACCCGAAGCTGCCACCACTGGGAGCTGGCCCCAGTTGAAGCCATGGCTTTGTCTACACTTGCAAGTTAGTTCGAATTAAGGAAGCTTAATTCTAACTAACTTAAGCCTTGGCCACACTAGGCTTTCATTAGTTCGAATTAAGGGCTTTATTAATTTGAACTAATAAATTTGATTGCTTAGTTCGAACTAACCTTTAATTTGAAATAGTTAGTTTGAATTAAGTCAATGTGGCCATATTAGTTCGAACTAACTGCTTAGTTCAAGCTAATTGGCAGATTGACCTTCATGCAACTGACTAATTTGAACTAAGAAGTGCCCTGCATGGATATGGCTAGTCCGAACTAGCATTCTAGTGGGGCCATGCTAGTTCGAATTAAGTTAATTCAAACTAACTAAAATTAGTTCAAATTAGTTAATTTGAACTAATTCGAACTAGCTTTAATAAGTGTAGACATAGCCTATGAATCTATGAAAATGGAGTTGGGTGCTAAAATTAAGGTATTAAAATATCCAATTTTCAGGAATTAAAATGTGTTACTCAACCTTAACCTTAAAAACACCTTACAAATTTTATTTACCCTCCCAGTAAAGGCATTAGACTAAACGATTACTCAGAGATAACAAGTAGCACTTTTTGACAGTTATCCAGAGTAATAGTGGGTTAGTAAAATTGTAGTCCTACATTTTGGTAATATTTCTCACTAACTGGCAAATTTTATTTTGCTATGGGTCCTTCTTATGCTGTCCCTACTACTGTCTTATGCTAATTCAGGAATATAAACCTGATGTTTCAGAGTAAAAACAGAAAGTTTATAAATAGCTGACTCTAAGGGCCTCTTCCTACAGTTCTTACTCCAACAAAATTCCCATTCATTTCAGTCAAATTTTTTCCTCTGCTAGAATTTAAGACATGGTCCTTAGCTGAAAAATATGTATGTATATATATGATAATATATATACATTATAGATTTGTCACAACTTGCAAAAAGTTAGACAATTTATTGTTTAAATACCTGTAGTTCTGTATTAGAATTTTCATCCTCTTATGAAGGCAATTTTATGACAGTTAAAGAAATCAATTTGGCAATACAAAGCACAGAGAAAATTGTTATTTTGAATCGTAAATTAAAATAAATAATTAATTTCTGAAATCTGAAGACCATTTTTCTGTAATTATTTCCATGCTATCTTAAATAACTTTGTTTACTATATTGTGTTCAATTGCAGAGAATTCAGGATCAGTACTTTTGAAAGAGATTAAGCATTGTTGTCAAATACTCACACTAACAGTTGATAGAATTAATCATGTTCCTTGTGCTGCTATAATTGCTGCAGTGATTTATGTTTCTGGGTTTAGTATTGTAGCACAGATGATGTTAACTGTCATTATTACTTCAGATTCCTTCTCTGCATAAAAATTCTGCATTATTAAACTTCATAAGCACCAAATATGTAAAGCTTTCATAGGAAAAACACGAGAGTCCTGTGGCACCTTATAGACTAACAGATTTTCTTCGGCATAAGCTTTCGTGGGCCATAACCCACTGCATCTGATGAAGTGGGTTATAGCCCACGAAAGCTTATGCTGAAGAAAATCTGTTAGTCTATAAGGTGCCACAGGACTCTCGTTGTTTTTTTGCTGTACACAGACTAACACGGCTACCCCTCTGGAAATTTCATAGGAAAGGCGTTTTTAGGTACTAGAGGAGCAACTTTCCAAAGAAAAAGAGAAGGAGAAAAGATAAAATAGGAAGTATACAGGGAAGAGTTGTTAAACCATTTTACTGAGACAGACTGTAAATAACTTTCCAAAGGCTAGAGAGATTGTTTGTGTCACAGCTATGATTATAACTCAAGCATTTTTGGTTCTTAATTGTTCGATCAGACCACTAAATTAGACTGCAGGTGTAGGTGTCTCTATCTGTTCATGGATTATATTATTATGTTAATATTACTTCATAAGTGGCTGAAATAATATTATTATATTGATGGATATATTTTAAGAGTGAAGGAAATATACTGTAATAGCACAAATTTATGTTGCTGTACTAACCATGTCGTTTCAGATAATCCCTATAGCCATTTAAAAATTTGCTTTAAGCATATTGCCTTATGTCAAATTGTTAACATTTATAGGCCTTTATTCTTCCTTCTACACTGGTTTTCCTCTCCTTAACTCCACTGAGTTAAGACAAAATAAAACCAGGGGAATGGCATATGAAATCAGGCCCTTCATTCAGAAACATCTTGGATCATATTTGCCATACACTGCATCTGCTTGTGGTGCTCCGGGAACACAAAGCAGTTGTAATCCCACTTTAACTGTGACTGGTTAAATTTACCATACCTCCTGACCCCTTTTCATTACAGTACAGCTCAATCTAGCAAATTCTGTGCATAACATTCACAGTTCATCATATGGCATTCTCCTTCACTGATGGACTTCTACTGTCTTTCTACTACAATGAGGGTCTTCCCCATAATTCTTTGTAACATTAATTTGTTTTTACAAAGTGCATTTTGTCTGAAGCTGTCAATCCACTTACCAATTTACCTTTTAACACCCTCTTGAGGTGTAAATCTGTACATTATACAGAGGAGAAAAATGAGAGGCAAAGAGATAATGTGAGTTTTCCAAGATTGTCTGTTTTATTAGTGGGAGAACTGGAATATAATCCAGAATTTCCATTGCTCTGATACCTGATCCATGTGCCCCAAATTTACAGTGGGATAGATAGATAGATAGATAGATAGATAGATAGATAGATAGATAGATAGATAGATAGATAGATAGATAGATAGA
>ML685883.1:7572846-7626554 GCA_007922175.1 Pelusios castaneus
GTTCCTAGAGACTCGCCCTTCCCTGGGCTAGAGACTACTGCCTGCCCTGCCCCGACTGGGGCCAGGCTTGTTTATCAAGGTTCACCCCTCCCCGGACTAGGAGCGAAGGTCGGCCTTCCCCCCCCCCGCCCTACTGGAGGCCGGGAAGCCGCCCGATCACAGAT
Organism: Pelusios castaneus; assembly: GCA_007922175.1. Lineage (NCBI taxonomy): Eukaryota > Metazoa > Chordata > Testudines > Pelomedusidae > Pelusios > Pelusios castaneus. The sequence continues at coordinate 7,573,011 of ML685883.1, forward strand.
GGTTTATTAGATCTGCAAGGATTGGATTTAATTCTCCAACTGGTCAGCATCCAATTAGACCAATTTTCAACTCATTCTAAACTGTGAACTTCTGCACATGCACCTTGTTTTATTTCTCAAAGCATTTCAAATATACTATAAGATAGAGAACCCCTCGTGAACCTTTGTATATGAAAAATAATTTTGTCTTCCATTGACAAGCTATCTTACTGATTGGGATACATTTTTTAGCTCCATTTCTGCAGGGAAAAAGACAAGAGATTTATTTATTTAATTATATATTATTCTTATGTCTGCAACAGTCCTGTAATGTCCTATCCAAAAATCACCGGAGCCCTGGTTCCTTGCTTCCCTGGTTCTTAAAGAAAGTGTCAATATTTTTCTCAACTACAATTTGCTCCTGATAGTAGATTCCAGCTAAGAATTCAGTAAAATGGATTTTGTCTTTCTTCTCTTTCCTGTTTTATTTGGATTTTTTGTAACAAAGTGGCCAAAAATTGCCCAGCAACCAACACTCTTTGGAAGAAACTATGTTCAGCACTCAATACATAGACTGTCATAATTAGGAACACTTGTCTTTTTAACCATCTGTTTTGAATAAATTATTTACCTTGGTCTCAGATGTAACCTACCAATTTTTAATATCATACAACTTTTTTGTGGAGTTTTTTGCAGGGGAAAGGGCAAAATTGAGCTTGTAATGGAAATTCAACAGTAACTTTAATTATGGATTTACTGCAGTTATTCCACAACATAGTACTGTACAGTCTAACTTAATCCCGTTGGTGTGGATATAAATGCAGAGTACTGATAATGCTTTGTAGCTGATTCTGGAAGCATGAGTAACAAGATTTTTTCTATTAGGATCAGCTCACTATTGAGCACAAGGCCAATCTGTTTGGATTCTTACTTTCTACCACCTTCAGATCTCATAAACTAAGCCACACTGAGAAGAGTTACCTCCATGGAAAATATAAATGGCACTGATGATTCAGTACTAGAAGTCAGTTTCCTTCCCTTTAAATCAGTATGAAGCCATGCCCTAACACGCAGCTCTTGAACACTGCCTGCTTGCTGTGTCATCTTTTGGGTGAGCCTTAAAAATGAGGGCCATAGAACCTGTGGTCACTAAAAACCCCAAGGCAGTTTTTGAAAAACAGAGGTATTAAAAATCTGTTTTAACTATATTCTCTATTGACTAATTATATTCCAAATACTGCTAATGCCCTCTCTAGTTTTATTGGAGAATTTATTTATTTCTTCACCCAAACCAGATGTGAATTATTGCCAGAAAAGAATGGCAATCATATTGCATCTCAGAATCCATCTTTACAGGCTGCAAAGGGCTTTGGAATGCTACTGATTATTATTAAAATATATAAATATAGAACATTTTAATCCAAATGTGCACAAGAAATCTTTCTAGCTGATCTCGTAAAATCCTTGGTTTCCACTGAGGAAAAAATATGGCAACTGCAAAATGGCAGACATTTAAAATAAAATCAGAAGCAACATATTTTAGGAATCAATTCTTTGGACTGTTTTCCTTGTGCTCTACTTCAATACAGAGATTGTTAATTTCAGGGTTTTTCTAATAAGATAATACATTTAATATTTTTAACAGAAATATATTTGGAAGAAGTGTTCTTCACTGTTAAAATACCAGACTTCTTATCAATTTTTGCTCCAAATTTGAAGAGACTTTTTATCATTTTATCATTTTTAAGCCTGTCTAGCTATGTAATTTCTAGCAATTTTATCCAACTGACTAGTCTGCGAGAATCAATAGCGTCCTGATATTACAGACAAAGAAACCAAGTACCATGGGCCTTGAAATAATAATTTCATACTTAAAATCTGTTTCTTCTATCTTTTCTCGTTATTTTCACAAAAGATTAAACTAAACCACTGATAACAAATGTCTACACTAATACATTTCTACTGGTTAAATAAATAACAGTGAAATCTAGAGAGGTCAAGATTGTGTCTAGTTCTGTGTAACTTCTTTTCTTACAACCATTTTTATTTTATTATTGCATCTGATATGATTTTCAGAAATTAAATAGACAAATTAGAGAACACTTTTTTTAATAATTAAGAATATCCTCTTAATTTACAAAAGCTGGCAGAAGCACAGTGGATTACCAATGACTCTCAAGGATCCATTTCTGAGTATTGGCCATGATCCTGCTCCCATTGGTCCTGGTTATGCACTGACTTGAGCCCTGGATAGTCATCTATATCTGTGCAAAATGTCTGCAAAATGCCTGCATTCTGATTTGGTTCTCCTTTTACACCCAGTTGGTACAAATAGTGAAGGGGACTGGGGCTGGCAGTGGGGAGATGGGGTCATGGGGGGCTGCTGGGGCCATTGGGGGGTCAGAGCTGCAGGGGGCAGGACCGGGGTCATGGGAGGGGCAGTGACAGGGAGCTGGGCCTCAGAGGGGGGCCGTGGGGGCCTATGGGGGGGCCCACAATGGGCCTTTGTCTAGGGCCCCCAGTTGCCTAAGGCTGCCTATAAACATTTCACAGTGCTGCACACATGCTGCAGCCTGATTTTTGATATACCTCTCTCATTCTCTCACTTTGGCTCTTTTACCCTTCATACAAGGACTGGTGTGTTCATGAGGACTTCCCCCCTTTTTTGCTGTTTATAATCCACAAGCAGGGGCTACCTTTTGCACAGGGATCTCCTTCCCCCCCTACAGAAAAGTTGGGGCAGTGGCATACCACTGTTCCCTTAAACGCCTGGTTACACAGGTCTAAGGTGGGATAGTAAGTAAAGGGTAGGACAGTAGTCTCAAATCATCCCCTTGGATCCAAATGAAATTCCTTGGGACATGCCAAAACCAGTATTACATTGCCATTGTCCACCTGCCATAATGAGGCATCCACCTTTAAGATGAGAATGAGGATAGCTGTGGCTCGGGAGCATTCCTGGGAGCATGGCTCAAATGGAGTTGGGTTGTCAGGGAGTTCTGGAGAAACAGGTTCTCCCCATGGATGTCCTTATGCTCCTATCTTCATAGAGATTTCATAGATTTCAGGGTATTCAGAGGGGGTTTTTTTGTGAGACACTGGCTTTCTTCTGCATTAAGGAAAATCCCCATCCCAGTGGAAAAATGCAGAGGATATCCTACAAGGGAAACTTGTGGAATGTGTTTCTTTCTATATGATAGTACCCTTATGCATGGAGTTTAGCCCTGTATTAAACTGGACATCATTTGAAAGGATTTTTCTCAGGTATAGATAACACATTGTTAGGTAAGATTTTCCATGTATTAATAACTTCATTGTGTTCTTATTGAGTTTACTAACTGAATCATAACAGAAAAAGCAGTAAAGACCATATCTTTTTTCTGGCTTTGTAATTACACTTCTGTTTTGTTACTGGCCAAATCAGGATATCTTGCTGCAGTGGAAATGCACTTTTGATTGTTATTTTACAATCAATAAAGCCATAGCAATTTAACATGGAATTCAACTTCTTTTTTTTTATCCAATTTACAGTGATGCCTTCAGTGTAAGCACTCACCATTATACATATATCACCACTGTACCTTACTGTGAAGACTGTTGGGTTTAGTGCTGCTGTGGCACAAGAACATAGGGCACAAAAACTGCTCCTTTTAGGGAATCCAAATCCCATCTTCCTTTAAGGCAAAGTTGACTGAAGCATTCAGGAATGCTGATACATAATTGCTAGGTAATGGCACATTTTCATAATGGCTGTGGTGCACAGAGGAAAGTGCACTAATCCTATTAACATCATTGTGTCAACAGAAAAATTGAGATGCATTCTAGCTTTAAATATGGCAGTGATCCACAGAGTTAATTGGTTTCAGTGAGTGAGATTAAAAAATGTAAATAATTTAATATGATTAGACAATGCTGGATGCCAACTTCATGTTATTTATTGTAAAGCTACAGGCAGCATGGTGCACTCTGAGATGGTACACTGATGTGCGTAGCTCCTGAAGAAAGGAACTTCAAGGAGTACTGGATCTGGGGCTATATATTCTGTCTTTCTGTGGCTTCCCATATAGGGTTATGTCTACACTGACAAATTTGGGATCTGTGATTTATTTAGTCTGTTATAGCTTCACCGGTGGTCCAGACTGCAACATAGATAGGACTGAGACATTCTTATTCTTGCATCAGGTCTGTGTGCACAAGCTCCAGAAAACATCCCTGGTTTTTTTCTGGATATGCCAAAGTATATTAATAAGTCAGTCATTTCCCAAATTAAAAGCTGCCTCTCTCAATAACCCATAACGAATGAAATTTAGAATATTATTTGCACAAGAATAACAAGCTTTCAATAATGCTTTCAGTGTATTAGCATAAAACTCTTCAATGTCAAACATGTCTTTCTGTTCCTCCTCTTTTTCCCCTGGAACAAATAAATACAATCAACTGTAGCAATGCATTTTTCTGTTTTTCTCTAAACGTAACAGTGCATTGACACTTAGCACTTATAAAGCACTCTCATTTTTAAAACATACAACCCTTTCCACAGAGAGGTTAATGCCAGTAAGTAAAGGATCCTGTTTCAGTGTGTCTACATTCTTCACTACAAATTCTTCTGTTCCTCTTTGGAATTCTAGTACCAAAGATCAAAGTTCTTAGTGAACTTCAGTACTAGTGTTTTCATCCTTTTAGTAGAAGTAAATTGATTTTATTCATCTTGGCAGTTAAAGAGTCTCATTGTGTTTTTAGTCTCACAGCTAAACAGCACACTTTTTAGGAAAAGAAGCTTTTTGTGAAAAGCTGAAACTGAATTTAAGCCACATGTGATCTCTGGCAAACAAGCCCTTCAGTACTTTTTGCTCCATAGCCTCATTCCAAATGGAGTTCTTCACTTCACCTATTAGATGTACAGAAGTGAGCCTGAAAAATAGCCAAAGAATACTGCCAAGCCACACTGCTTCAAGGTTAGTACCCAAATAAAAGCTTAACAAAAATAAATGGTCAGTGTGAAGAGTAGAGCATCTTGGTTACATTCTTTAAAGCGCCACAGGTGTCCTTCTTAGTTCTGCTGAGCTAGACCAACTCAGCCACCCCTCTGAAACTGGTCACATTCTGTAAGTGATTTTCAGTGTTTGCCTCAGCCCAGCCAAGTGTGGATCACAAAGACAGGATATAAGAGGAAAAGCAGCAATCACTAGACCTCAAACCATGAAAGTCCAATTTGTATTCGGGGGGTGAGGGGAAGGGTTGGGTCCTCCATGTGACTTAGGCAGCCAAACTCCTATCTTCCCTGTTTTTTTAATTGTTCTGGGGCTTAGACATGAGACAGGCACCTGTATGCTGGGAGGAGGGCAGCAGAGTGCATGGTCAGAGGCAAAAACCTAGGTGCCAAGTGAGTTTAGATGCAGCAAGAATGCTGTGCATTTCAGTGGTCCTGAAAGCAGGACATAGATGACTAACACCTTTTGTGCATCCAAGTCTGTAGGACCCCTACCCACAGTATCTGAAGCTATGTCTACACTTGAAAAGTTAGGTCGACTTTATGAAGTCAACTTAAAGTGGACCTTATTAAGTCAACTTAACAAAAGTCGACTTAACTTTTCAAGTGTAGACGTGGCCCCTTTTTGGCCTTATTAAGTCAACTTAACGTTTTAAGTCGACTTAAAAAGGTCCAACTAGGCATTATTCCACGTCTCCACTGGCTTAAGTCGACTTAATAAAGTCGACTTAAGCGCTAGTTTGAATTAAAATGAGGTGTTATTAATTCGAACTAACTTTTCCTTAATTCGACTTAAGAAGCACCTTAAGTTGAATTAAGGAAAGCCCAGGGTAGACGCGGAGTAAATTAAGTCGACTTAAGCCTCTTTAAGTCGACTTAATCTCTAAGTATAGATGCACCCTGAGTGCTTACACTCTTAACTGTAAAACAAACAAGGAGTCTAGTGGCACTTTTAAAGACTAACATATTTATTTATCTCATGAGGATAAATAGAATCATAGAATAATAGGGATGGAAGGGACCTCATGAGGTCATCTAGTCCAATCCCCTGCTAAAAAGCAGGACCACTCCCACTAAATCACTCCAGCCCGGGTTAGTCTTTAAAATTGCCACAAGATTCCTTGTTTGTTTTGATGAGCTGGACTAAGACGTCTCCCCCTTTGGAACTCTTAACTGTAGTTATCATCATAACAGCCCTGTGCGATAAGGATGTTCTGTTAGCCCTGTTTTACAGATGGTACATAGAGACAAAGTGGCTTGCCCAAGGTCATACAAAGCATGTGGTGGAGCAGGGAAAAGAACTTGGATCTCCTGAGTCTCATTCTTTCCTCTAATGATCCTTAACCAATATTTGAGAGCCTTTTCCCAACATGTTCTTGGGCATGTTTTGTCAGGCAGTGGTAGGAGAATACATATATTAGTCAGAAAGATCTGAGAGAGAAACTGCACAAGCTAGGGTTATTGTGATTATCATAGCAATTTATAATGTGTATATCATAGATATATATTTACCAACATAGACACTGAAAGTGAACAAGTTCCAAAGGGGTAGCATGTTAGTCTAGGTCAGCAAAACAAACAAGGAGTCCTGTGACACTTTTAGGCTATGTCTACACTTGCTAAAATTAGTTTGAATTAGTTAGTTGAATGGCACTTGCTTAGTTCGAATTAGCGATCCCCATTCATTTCAATGACCAGTTAGTTCGAACTAAGAAATTAGTTCGAATTAACATGGCCACATTGGTTAATTCAAACTAGTTAGTTTGAATTAACCCTTTAGTTCGAATACCCTATTCGAATTTATTAGTTTGAATTAAGGAAATCCTTAATTCGAACTAACTAAAGCGTAGTGTAGCCATGGCTTTAGTTAGTTCGAATTAAGCCTCCTTAATTCGAACTAACTTTCCAGTGTAGACATAGCCTTAAAGACTAATAAATTTATCTCACAAGCTCTTGTGGGAGAAAATCCCACTTTGTCAGACACTTTTATGCATCTTCAAAGCATCTGATGAAGTGGGATTATCTCCCATGAAAGCTCATGCGATAAATAAATTTGTTAGTCTTTAAAAGTGCCACAGGACTACTTGTTTGTTTTACTGAAAGTGAAGATTACAAAACGGAAAATCAATGCTGGCCATAAGGCTCAAGATGTTGCCTTCCTATCATCAAGCATATTAAAAAACCCTCCTGAACTAAAAAGAATGATTAAACAGATGTGTCTCACACTGCATTTAACTGCTCTGAAACTACATTTCCCTGAACCTATATACGAGCAAGATCCAGAGATACGAGTTCTTGGCCAAGAATGAAAAATTCATAAAGAAATGGCAGGAGAATTTTTCATTGCCCTTGGGTCCTCGTAGCTTAAAGACTTTGATCAATCCTTTGTAGACTAATGACCCATTCATTGTAAGGCAAAGTGACAGAATCCTAGAAAACTGAAATGGTACAAACCATTAGCCCTAATTCTGCACTGCTACTCAGAAGAGAATGCAGGGGTTGAATGCTACCTTTATGATCACAACTGTCGTTAGATTCTGGGGAGAGCCAAGGGATGAATCAGGCTCCTGGGATAAACTACCTATGCCTGTCTGACCAGAGCCCCAATAAGTTATTGCAGCAGTTGAGAGACTGGAAGAATACCTTCAATTTGGAGGGATGTAAGGGGGCCCAGGTTATTAAATCTGTACCCAGAATGGTGATTCCCTTCATGATGGATGAATTCCCAGTTACCAGTTAAACTTGCTGTCCTCCTCTGTTGCACTGCCAGAGCAGAGGACGAATGGGGAGCGGAATTGGGAAAGCATGTGCCATGTCACCTTGTCCACTTTTCTTCACCAGTGAATATATGTTCCTTTCAGTACATTTTTTCAAGAGCTTTAAAATTTTTGTTTTAAGTGTGCCAAGTGATGTAGCTTCTGCTACTTTACTTGGTAGATATGATTAATACAGATTCAAGGTTCTGTTGATCTGAACCTTGTAAAGATGTCAGTGAAAACAGTATGTTCTGTTAACATTTTAAAAAATAGCTTCCTTGAGCTAACTTTCACTTAACTTTTTCTTTTCTTTTTTTTTCAAGTCCACTAGCACAGAATAACTAAAATAGCAGTCTCACAGTTTTATGTGCATTTTGCTAAAACTGCACATTCAATAAAGCATCAATTGCAGCTGTATCCAAGCTTCAGTTAATTGACATTGCGACTATTCTTAAATTAGCTATTGTCTTTCATCTTCTTGTAGTAGGTGCTGTTCAGGGAATAGGAGGGAATTTAATTCCTTTCTTTTATTTATAATTCCTTTAACTTCAAATCACAGTTGCAGATGCATAACATTACTGATACAGCTCTCTTATATTCTTTTAGACAACATTCCACTAATAAGGTTTTCATAAGTTGTAATAATATTCCTTCCTGTTGTCATGGGCATTTTTCTTTCCCCTTTCCCTTTTTTTTTTTTTTTTTTTTTTCAAAACCAGCATCAACTTTTTCTTTTCTCCAAGTCCTAGAAATTCATTAGACTCTAACTATCCCAAAGATATGGGCAGTGTTCTTCCAAGTCAGAATTCCTCTTTTTTTTTTTTTTTTTTGTAGGAAAAATCAAGGACTTAAGCCTCTCTGAGGAGGTGATTATTTCTGTGTCTTTGTTGGTTTGTATTCTTCAGAGGAGCCTCTGGTGATTTGTGGTAGGAGAACGGAGCAAAAGTTTACTATAGTGGATTTTAAATGAATTAAAATGAAGACAGTTGGTCCTGAGTTATGACCCTTATGACAAATCTTATCTGAGTAATGAAACTTGTTTGGTTTCAGTTTTTATTACAAATGTTCAGTGTGACCTTAATTGCTAGCCAAATTGCCAGTTGTATTTAGAACCAGGACAAGGAAACAATTGCCTTCAAGTTGTTTTTACTTATGAATTACCAAATGTTTTTCCAACTTTTCAGGATATCTTTAGTAAGTGTAAAGGATAATCAACATTGCTACACTGTATATAGGCTATACTATCAATGCTTGAATACTGCAACCTGAGAAATCCCACACCAGAGGAATCATAAGGATGTGAAACATTATCTTCTGAGCAATTCAAATGAATGGGGCTTGATTCTTCAGGTTATTACTAACAAGTCATCAGTCAAAAATAAGTTTTATTTTTTTCTAACAAGACTTTGAAATCTAATAAATCTTATTACTTGGGGGAGGGGGTTCAAAAATATTTGGCCAAAACTATTGTAAATTATTATTTGTCTTATGGGAGCCCCTGTCATGAACCAGAAATGTATTGTGCTAGCTCCTGTACAAACATAGAATAAAAAACCATACTGAAAGTGAATTGGGTAGGAAGTAAGTAGTAATATTCTACCTTATATGTCTATTTTATATGAAAAAAAGATCAAGGAAATGATGGATATTTGTTTGAGTTTGTTAGTGTTTAAATGATACACCAGTTATGGTTTGGTCCAGTTAGTAAGCAACAATAAGAAAATGGTTTGGAATATATGATGTGGTCTATTAGGCCTTTGCAGCTCCCTAATTAAGTCCTACTATACCCCACCCCAAGAAGCAACAAACTGAAAGGAAAAGTGCAGCAAAGGTGGTCTGTCTAACCCAGTATCCTGTTTTCAGTCAGTGGTCGCTGCCAAATGCTTCAGCGGGAAAGAACAGAATAGGGCAATTATTAAGCAATCCATCCTCTGGTCTCCAGTCCCAGCTTTTAACAGTCAGAGGCTTACATACACCAGAGCATGAGGTTGTGTTACTGACCATAATGGCAAGTAGCCACTGATGGACCTATTCTCCATGAATTTATTTAATTCTTGTTTAACTTGGGCTGGGTAGTCTAAACCCGCTCAGTCGATCCCAGAAGCACTCTCAAGGTGATGTAATTACTCCCCCCCCCCCAAAGGGAATAAGGTTGCGTTGACCAGAGAGTGCTGTAGGTCAACAAAGCCCAGTGAGGACACCACAGTAAGTAGATTTAGGTAAGTCAATGGGAGATATGTATTCTGCAGAGCACAGATTATGTATCTCCCGCTGACTTAGCACGGTAGTGTAGACCTGGCCCCAATTAGATACTTTTGTCCTTCACAACATCTCCTGGAAATGAGTTCCACGGGTTAACTGTGCAATGTAGAGTACTTCCTTTTGTTCGTTTTTAAACCTGCTGCCTATTAATTTCATTAGGTGGCCCCTGGTTCTTGTGTTATATGAAGGGTAAATAACATTTTTGTATTCACTTTCCCTATTCCATTTATGATTTTATAGCTCTCTGTCATATTCCCTTTAGTCATCTCTTTTCCAAGCTGAATAGCTCCAGTCATTTTAATCTCTCCTCATGTGGAAACTGTTCCATACTCCTAATCATTTTTGCTGTGCTTCTCTGTACTTTGTCCTTTTCTAATATATCTTTTTAAGATGTGGCAACCAGAACTTCATGCAATATTGAAGGTGAGGATGTGCCTGGTCCTCCAAAGACTAGAGGGGCTAGCAACAGTCAATCAGGGTCCAGCTGGCACAGATAAAAGGAGCCACCTGGCTTCAGCAGTTCAGTTTATTCCTTGGACCCAAGTAGTGAAGAAGGATGATCTTCTCTGGCCAAAGGAGCCTGGTAATTAGACAGAGGTTATGGCTAGCTGAACTTATATTGCTGGGGCTGCAGAGAGAAGAACTTCAGGACATTGGCTGAAACAAGAAGTAGGGCTGGAGATAAAAGGGCTTGGTAGGAAGAGCACCAGGGAAACAGCAGCAAAGGATTGAAGTAAGCAATACATGGATGCTGTTTATAGGGTCCCTGAGTTTGAACCCAGAGAAATGGGAAGTTCTAGGTTCCCTTATGAGCCACAAGTAAAATGGTATAAACCCCAAGAAGAGGACAGGGCCTATTTGGCAGCCTGAATAAAGGACTGAATTCAAACCTAAGGCTGAAGTCCTTAGTGAAGGCAAATAAACTGTTTATGTATTGGACTCTTTAATACCCCAGAAGGGCTTCATTTGGATTTTCTGATTTGGCTGAAGAGCCAAAACACTGGAGACCCTCCAAGCTTGTCAGGAAGCCAGCAAGGGGCACCAGGGCTGAAAAAAGGACTGGGGTATTGCACCCTGCAACATGTCTTTTTCATTCTGTGGAAGTATCTCTACTTACAGATCTTTCTTAGTGTAAATGGTTGCTTATGCTCCATTTCTGCATTGTAAAAACACCTTCTTAGTTGCTGTCCAGTTAATTATGTTGAATTATTAACACCCTGTGATCTACAACAGCTCTACCATTTGCATGCGAGAAGTTCTACAGGGTGTGCATTTATACATATTACAAAACTCCACTGAAATACAAATATTTATGAAATGTAAAGTCTAATAATCCCTTCTGCTGATATAGAAAACTAATTTCTTCTCTCTAATACAAAAGAAAAGTCAGAACCATCCTCTGTCAGAGCCTTTTTTTTTTTAATTCCCGATTAACTGTTCTTATTCATGAACATCTCTGGAAATGCACCAGCATTTCATTTGGCTTAGCACTCAACACGTGGGTGCTATTTGACAGAGATGTTCCTGATGTAGTTGTGCTTAAGGCAAAAAGAAGAGGTTCATAGCTGTTTTATTTGTAACAAAGAAGAAAACATTTAATTAAAATGTAATGATCCAAAATCTAAGGAAAGCAATGACGGACCCACTCAGTAGATTTCTGGCAATCATGATATAAAACATAAAGTAGTCACAAAAATACAGTTTTGGAGAAAATGCAGATTTCTTTAAAAAAAAAATTCTCAAACCGAGTTAATTTGCCCTTCAATGTGCACTATAGATTGTAGGTTGCTATGGTGATGATTTTGCCTGCACTAACTTGACATTATCCATGCTGAAAGAGCTTAACTAGAGACAGTAGCTGATGTAAATGTTATAACTATATTGTATTTGACCTTTGACTGTCTTATCAGTGTTCCTTGTTTTCTCTTTTACAGCATGAATAATAAGAATTTCATTTGAAATACCACCATTGAGGTGATGTTGGCATAAAGGCAGTCAAAAGAGTCAATAAAACAGTGTAAAGGTTAAGGGGGAAGAGTTATATAAAAATAATACGCAACCAGTCCTATTAGCACTGATAAAGCTTTCAAATTCATGAATGACCTCAGCAGTCATAGAAATAATTTTATGAGGGGCCATGTCACCACCAGACTTCAACTCATATTAGCATATAACTCTTTATTTCAATCCATATTTAACTTGCACTATAATATATGCTGTATCCTATTAAATTTAGAGTGATGTGTTGTTAACATCCTCTAGAAGGGGATGTAGATATGAAAAACACCACCTGTGAGGTAAAGAGTAGAATATGACGAGCCAATAAGTTTAGGGTCTACGCCAGCTGTAGCCTGCATATTCACTGGCAACAGAAACAGATCTTCAAGATTTCACATATCTGGCAGCCTTCTCATGCCTTTGTGCAAATCACGGAGATAACTGAAGGAAAAGGGGAATAGTATTTGGCCTAAGAACACTGGGCTGGGAGCCAGGAGATAACGGGAATTTTGGCTTCCTCTCTTCAACTGACTGGAGTTAATAATTCTACACAGTTCACAGACCTTATTACTGACCAATGCTTTATACATCTACCATAAGAGGTAGTCAACAGTCATTCCTTCTATTTTACAAAACTGAGAGGTTGCCCTCAGGCAGAGCTGGGAATAGAGCCAAGGTTTCTAATGTGACAGAACTAAGTCTCATCCACTTTACCACACCATACTTCAGAATAAATGTGCCAGATCTGTGTGTTTGGCTATGCTGTCTGAAACTGTAGCCCCTAAGCACTTGACTGTAATGTGCTTCCAGGACTAGGACTAGAATTCAGAAGTCTTTATATCCTAAATTCCACTGTTGCCTCCAAGCTCTGCTTGAAGTCAATAGGAAATGCAGACGATATGCTCTTATGTAAATTAAGCACAAACCCAAAAGGGGAGCAGTGACAGTACAACTGTCTGAGCAAATGTGGGGTGAATACCTTGGTGCATGAGTGCCGATAATCTGTTCTTCTATAGTTCATAAATGATTATGCAAACCACAGAAATAAATAAGGAAAAAGGAATGCTTTGGCTGTTATTCACCATCTTTTCCCGTCAGCACACACACCTCACACCTACAATTGAGCAGGGGAAATCTGCACACAGGCCCTTTGGTGCACTAGGACCCAAGCAGTGACACTTTCCCCTCCTCCTTGTGTGTGGAGGGCGGGTGGGTGGAATTGCAAGGAGGAACCAAAAAGACTCCCATCAGTAAGAACAGCTGTCAAGGCAGCTAAAGTAGAGACTGCTACACAGGATGGAAAGGATAAAATGATGCTCCACCGGGGCCACCCTCTACCCAATACCTCCTTGCATCCAGTACTGTGTAGGGGAGACCCCCATTCTGGGGACACCAGCACCCAGGTGTTGCCTTCCCTCCTCCCCATTATGTGACTTTTGGAAAAACTGCAGAGAGAGGAGCCAGCCAGAGACTCTTGCTAGGAGGGGCAGTGCCAGCCAAGGCAAGGACCTTGGGCATTCCGAGACCTTTCTACAGTTTTCACTGGACTTTCTCTGCCTTCTGCTGATTAGCTGTTTGCTTCACCCCCCCCCCCCCCGACACACTCCTTTCTTCTCTCCCTCTTACCCTCCTCATCATCTAGCACTCTCACACCTCAGCTTCATTGCAAAACCCTACCCCTATGAAACTCATCTGCTTAGTACTGTCCTCCTCCCCTTCTATGTCTCCTCTCCCTTCACTTTTCTTTCCATTTAGTTTACATCTTCTTGACTAAAGCCACCCAAAACTGTTCACCACACATGATCTTTGCTACTATCCCATTTGTTTGTGTTATATGCCTTTCCCTGCCTTGCATTTGTCTTGCTTATTAGCTTGATTATAAATTTTGGGATAGGGAACATCTAGTATCTATGAGTGTACGATGACTATCGCAGTATGGCACCAATTTTAGTTTATCCCTAGGGACTACTATATTAAACATGATTTAGATGATGACATAAAAAGTACACTTATAAAGTTTGTGGTGGTTGGAAGTACTTTGGAGGATAGGATCATAATTCAAAATGATTTGGAAAAACTGTTGAAATGGTCTGAGGTAAATAGAATGAAATTCAGTGAAGACAAGTGCAAAGTATCCACTTAGGAAAGAACAATCCATTGCACACATACAGAATAGGCAATAAGAAAAGTATTGCAGAAAAGGATCTGCACAAGCTAAATATGGGTCGACAGTGTAACATGGTTACAAAAAAGCAAAATCATTCTGGGATGTATTAATAGAAGTATTGTAAGCAAGACACGGGAAGAAATTCTTCCACTCTACTCCACCTTGATTAGGCCTCAGTCGAAGTATTGTGTCCACTTCTGGATGCCACATTTCAGGAAAGATGTGGACAAATTGGAGAAAACCCAGAGAAAAGCAACAAGAATGATTAAAGGTCTGGAACATTTGATTTATGAGGGAAGATTGAAAGAGCTGGGTTTGTTTAGCCTGGAAAATAAGGAGACTGAGAGGGGACATGGTAACAGTTTTCAAGTATCTAAAAGGTTGTTACGAGAAGGAAAGAGAAAAAATATTCTCCATAATGGCCAATGATAGGACAAGAAGCAATGGGCTTAAATTACAGAAGAGAGGTTTAGGGTTGTCATTAGGAAAAAATTCCTAACTGCTAGGGTGATTAACCACTAGAATACGTTGCCTTGTGGAGTGTCCATAATTGGAAATGTTTAAGAGCAGATTAGACAAACACCTGTCAAAGATGGTTTAAGATGGTACTTGGTCCTGCCATGAGCCAATGACCTTTCATAGTCCCTTCCAGTTTCTATGGGTGCATCTAAACTTACAAATTAAGTCGACTTAAGCTTGCTTAAGTCGACTTAATTTACTCTGTGTCTACACTACACTTTCCTTAAGTTGACTTAAGCAGCTGCTTAAGTCGACTTAAGAAAAATTAAGTCAACTTTATAAAACCTCATTTTAAGTCGACTTTGCTGGCTTTAGAAAGTCGACTTAGCCAGTGTGGATGTGGAGTAGCCCTAAGTCAAATTTAAGTCAACTTAGGGGGCTCCAGGGCTTCCCCACTTCCCTCCCTGCCAGGGTGGCTGGCACAGCCACAGCCTGGCGTGCCCCCCCCACAGGGAAGAGCAGAGCCCTGCCCACCCTGCCCCTATGCCCTGCCAGGGTCCCCGTCCCCCTTTGCCCCATTGTACCAAGGTACAATGGGGCAAAGGCTGAGCCCCCTGTCACTTGGCAAGGGGTGCCCCCCTGCCACCGTGGACCTGTCCCAGATCCACCTAGCCCCTAGAAGTCGACCTAGGCATCCAGTATGGATGCTCTAGGTCAATTTTGTAGGGTCCCCTCTAAGTTGACTTAAAATTTGAGTGTGGACATGCTAAGTCGACTTAAATTAAGAAGTGCAGACATAGCCTCTGATTCTATGATTAATGTATTGAATATCTTAAAACTGAGGAATAGATAATTTAAAAGGTGGAATTTCCTCAATTCTCCCACCACCATCCTCCTGCTACTGCCATCTCTTATTGCAGATAAACAGCTGATCAGAGTTGGGCAAACCCACTTAGCCTCACAAATATGGTGATCTGTATATAGGTTATATGTATTTTTGAAGGACAAAGTAAGAAACTGACTACCACTACAGTACATTTGAAAAACCACTAATTATTTTACTCTATTCATTATGGACTGAATGCTACAGTACGAGTCCTATCCTGAAATACTTACATGGGCCAAATAACCATTGATTATAGTAGGAATTTAATGTAAGGAAAACTTTCAGGATTGGGCCCAATATGGATAACAAATCCTAGGCAGAAACATAATTCTTTTAAAACTGAACTACAAAAGACAGCAAATGTGAGAGATAATGTGTTTTGTTTTCTTTTTTCCCCTCTAGGTGCCTGGACCTGTCTACAATTTCACCGGCTGTATACAAGTCCTAAAAATCAATAATCTGGGACCTTTCACCTTCTCTAAAGCTGTGGGCAGAAACAATATTGACAGTTGCAGGTAAACCACTCTCAGTGCCTTTTCAAATCAAAAGAAAGTGATCCTGTTGATTTTTTTCCTCTCTGAAATAATATGCTTCCATTTTAGATTATTTCCACAATGTTTCCACAACAACAACAAAAAATACATATATTTTGCTTTCTGTCATACTCCACCATCCCTTTTTTTCTTATTTTATGGAAACTATTTTTTGCAGAATTGTCCAATTAAGTTTGACAGCTTATTTACATTGTGTTCTGCCTAGTGGCAGCTCAGACATAATATATTAAACTAGATAACATAAGATAGAATACAGGTGCAGTCAGGGTAAAAGGTTGGTATGTGTTTCTTCTCACTGTGTTAGCATTTTCATTAATCTTGTAACTAAAACAGTGGAGTGGTAGAGCTATAAAGAAAGCACATGACATGGTGAAAAATACTAGAAGACATCACCTCTGGACACTTTATTTTTCCATATTTCTATTGCTTACTGCTGATTATACATGGATTCTGTTAGTTGTCCAAATACAGAAGTGATGCGGTACATTTAGTTCCTTTACTCTAATTACGACTTTTTATATATTGAGTCTTTGTCTGAAGTATTTACATCTACATCTCTAATTCATAAGGGAGTCTGAGCTTTCCAGTGGAAAAGAAAGTGTAAGCAGATGTATGATTTTTAAGTGGTCAGAGAGTTTGAGTTAGATCTAATTAGATCTAATTTATACCACTTAATGCCTGACCTCTAAACTTGGAGACTACTGAGTGAGTGAAAAATACCAGCTTGGGTTTACAAGATAGCTTCATTATAACCTCAGTATTCTTCTGAGTTGAACTAAACTCTACATCAGGAAGACAGTATTGTCTATTGGCTGGAGAGCTGGGCTGGGATTCAGGAGATAGTGTTCTGTTCCCAATTCTGCCACTAACCATGACCATGTGTAAGTCACTTACCTCTTTATGCAACCTCCATTTCCCCATCTGGGGATAGTGACACTCCCTTCCTCTTTGCTTTGCGATCTGTGGATGAAATATATAAAAGCTATTATTTTTATTTTGAGCAGAAGATAGCTATCACCAGAAGTCTAATACATGCCTTCAGGCTAGATTATATTGTTGTATCATGTTGCTTAATTTAATTTCAAAATTCCAAGTTCAAACCTCTGTTGTCATACAGACAAAGATGCTCAAAGGTTCCACTATGTCGAGCCCTCGAGTAGTTTTAAGAATGGGAGGAAGAAGACTTCTAAGTAAAACTGCTCTGTTTTACATTTAAACTTCATTACAAATATCTATCAGAAATTTCCAAAGCAGCTCTTTTAATATATTGAACCAAGTTTGCAAAAAACAAATAAACAACAACAACAACAACAACAACAAAAAACCCAAAACAAAACAAAACAAAAAAACCCTCACAGGTATTAATTTTCTATTGTCCTCTCGGACAATGGTTTTTACAGCCCCATTGTATAGATTCACTTCATAATCATGGTGCATGAGTGTAGCTAAAGGGAGCCATGATCAAAAACCTCTAAAAAAGTACAGGTTTGTGTGTGAATTTAAACTCATGAATATTTAACAGATTTGGAATTTACTCAAATATGTTCTTCTATTTCCCTAACTGGAATCTATTTGAATTTTAAAATACCAAAAGAATGAGCTAATATGTGCAGAGAATTTAGTGAGTCTTCAAAAACAAACTTCAAATATAGTTCATTAGCCCTTCCAAGACTATTGGTACCACCTCTTTAAGACATTCAGTACTTTTTAAAGAACATCATATACTTTTGCACTGTTTCTATTTGAGACCAATTTACGGTTTAAAAGATTTGAGAATTTAATGTGATTAAATCTGAGTTCAGATACCATGAAGGTCAGAGAGTCTCTCTTACTGTATATGTGAAAGAAACTAAGAGTTTTAAATAATAATAATGTATACATACATACATTGGAGCTACAGCCACTATTATATCTGAATGTCTGCTACCTAAAGATTCTGAAATGTATAGAGCAAAAGTGGGAGAACTGTTTTAGCGTAATAGAAAGAGGAGTGATGGTATTTAACTGAGAAACATAAAATACAGGTGAAATAGCATAATAATAATAATAATTAATAATAGACTGTGGAATCATCTTCCAAAGGAAAAAACTCAACTATTTGAGATGTTTAGAAGTAAAAGAACAAAACATTAGAAACTATAGGGATCAATTCTGCAGACTGGCTAAGCTGATTAGATGATAGGAGATAGTGATCACCATTAAGAGGTCTACTTTTACCAAGTTACCACCTTTGCAATCTGATATATCACAGTATTTCCAGAGAATTGTAGCCCCTCCTGTCTACTGGCCCAGCATGAGGGTGTTCAAGATGGGGAAAGTCAGCCTTATGATCTTTTACACAGCTTTGGGAAATTAGGCCTGAGACTCCTCTGTGTGCTCTATGTTGTGTGTTAGTGTGTATTCATTGAGACCAGACCGTTCAGACCAATCATCAGGAACAAGGTTTTATTCTCAAAGGAAACATATAACAGGATTACAGTCCATCAGCTTCCTCCCTGCTTGTTTGTCACATGCTCCCAGATTCAGTGGGTACAGAAACTCCCTGCTGGGGAGGGCCAAAGGTGCTTCCAGGCAGGATCCAGGAAGTTTTCCCAACATGTCACAGTTTGTAGTCCATAAATTGTAGTTCTTACTGATGCTGATGGTGTTGAAGCACCCTGGACCTTGGGCTACATAATTATAATAGTTAATCTTCAAGGCACTCAGTAGCCTGAACTCAAGATATCTAACAGATTGCCTGATGTTCCAGGATAAACGCTGTGGTTGGCATCTCTGTCCAGGCACAGTGGATCTTTCTAACACAAATGTAAAAATAGTCTGTACAATTGACTCTGTTATTCTTGAGTACTGGTCCAGAGTGTGGACTCTCTCTCCTAGGAACTAAACTAAACTAAAACCACTATATTGTACATACTCTCTATCTCTTATGCTATCAATCTGACATGATCAGGCAAAAGGATGTTTGTTGCATATGACATATTTACTCTGGATAAGTGTGTTTTGAACATGATAAAGACCTGTATCCATTTTATTTTGTGAGCAGGCAGTGGCTTTATATCTTCTTCACATTGCCAGAGTATCACCGGGAGGAACTATTTTAAAAGATGAGAGGAGAGTTCATGGAGATTCAGATCCTTAGCTGTTCTGCTTATTATGCCAGTAAGAGTTAGTGCTGAATGTGGTGGGCATGCCTGACCGTTAGATTTCAGCTAGAAGTCTAGAAGAGAGAAGGTATCTATCTCATTAGACATTTTCTGAGCTATCCAGTTCTGATTCCAGTTAGGGTTTTGATAGCTGTATATCAATTAGTAAGTTTCAGTCTTCCAATAAATAGTTTCCAACATTTATTTTAGAACATACAAATATATATTTAAATTAAATCAAGTGTCAATTTTGGGACCAAGTTTAACCATTACCAACTCAGAACTGGGTATATTATATGGAGAAACTGAATAGATATTCTTCAGTGGTCCACTAGCACTATAAATAAATATAGAAATGAGTTGAGGATAAAAACGTAAAAAATATTTTTAGTTCCTCTCTTCTGCTACTAGTCAGATACTTGTGCTACTTTAATATGATGTAAAAGTGCTGCAGTGTTTCAGAAAGTGTTTCTGTAAGAGATTGCTGGAAAAATGATTACCATTTACAAGTGGAGTTTAGATGACAGATGTGTGATGAAGCTTTAAGCCCAAGTATTTAAGGCTGCTATTTACTATAGCACACTTTCAGTCAGTCTTCTGAAGCAAGAACAGTTTTATACTCTAGGCTGAATTTATGACATATAGATACAAATACATACACACACATATAGTATATGTGAAACTCATAAAGTGTTTTTTTTTTCTTTTAAAAAATACTAAACTTTTTTGAAAATTGATTGGGAGCCAGAAAAAATAATACAGAGTGAAGTTATTTCCACAGACATGGATTTATGAGTGTGATGATGGATGCCAATGTGGAGGATTGAAGTCATGGAGGCAGATCTAGCAAGTTACATCCTTAGCTCCTACTTATAGGAAAGGAAGATTTATTTTAAAAGTTTTATTCTGGATCTAATTTCATTTAAACTTCATTATCATGACTAAATTAAGCTTTATCTCAGTGAAGTCTTTGGTTGCTATTGTGACAAAGCTTCTCCTCTACCTTGGTGGGTCCAGCACTTCCTTCTAACAGTGGATCAGAAACTGCTTCACAGTGTTCTCGTAGGCCCTTGCCTCTTTGCTGATGCTCTTGCCGATTGGGGCGGGGAGCTGTCCCACACTCCACCCTGGGTCCCAACCCAGGGACCCTACAAGCTGCAGCTTTGTTCTGCTGCTTCAGGAAACCAGCTAGAGTTCTTGGGTAACTTCCTCGGGCCCCCTTGATGTAATGTCTGGACACTGCTCAGACAGGGACCCTTCCTGACTGCCTTGCCAGGGAAACTCTTTATCTCTGACAGTCCCGCTGGGAGAGGTAGTGCCCAGTTAAATCTTCCCCTTCTGGCAAGGTCTGTTTCCCTCAGGCGTTCATTCCTGGGAAAGGTACTTTGCCCTCTTCGGCCAGGGTTTTCTCCTTCCCCTGATCTTTGACCTGTAGGTTTTCTTTCTGTCCAGTATTCTTCTCCTTCTCCTAGATCTGTCTTTCTTCCAACCATTCCTTGACTCCTCTCACACACTCTGGTGGCTCTCCTCATACTCCAGCCACACCCTTTCTGTAGAGGGGAGGTTTTTTAACGAGTCCTGGGCAGGTCCTTAGAATCATAGATTCATAAAATCATAGAATAATAGGTTTGGAAGGGACCTCACGAGGTCATCTAGTCCAACCCCCTGCTAAAAAGCAGGACCACTCCCACTAAATTACCCAAGCCAGGGTTTTGCCTAACCGGGCCTTAAAAATCTCCAAAGATGGAGATTCTACCACCTCCTTAGGTAACCCATTCCAATGCTTCACCACCCTCCTAGTGAGAAAGTTTTTCCTAATATCCAACCTTGACCTCCCCAGCTGTAATTTGAAACCATTGCTCCTTGTTCTGTCCTCTGTTACCATCGAGAACAGCCTACCTCCCTCCTCTTTGGAGCAACCTTTCAAGTAGTTGAAGGTTGCTATCAAATCTCCCCTCAGTCTTCTCTTCTGTAGACTAAATAAGCCTAGTTCCTTCAGTCTCTCCTCATAAGTCATGTGCCCCAGCCCCCTAATCATTTTTGTTGCCCTCCGCTGGACTCTTTCTAATTTGTCCACATCCTTTCTGTAGTGGGGAGCCCAAAACTGGACACAGTATCCCAGATGCGGCCTGACCAGTGTCAAATAGAGGGGAATTATCACATCCCTCGATCTGCTGCCAATACTCCTACTGATGCAGCCTAATATGCCATTGGTCTTTTTGGCAACAAGAGCACACTGTTGGCTTATATTCATCTTCCCGACCACCATAACCCCCAGGTCCTTTTCTATAGCACTGCTACTTAGCCGATCGGTCCCCAGCCTGTAGCAGTGCATGGGATTTTTTCTTCCTAAGTGCAGGACTTTGCACTTGTCTTTGTTGAACCTCATGAGGTTTCTTTCGGCCCAGTGTTCCAATTTGTCCAAGTCTCCCTGGATCCTGTCCCTGCCCTCCAGAGTATCTACCATTCCCCCCAACTTGGTGTCATCCGCGAACTTACTAAGCACACAGTCTATTCCATCATCAAGATCATTAATGAAGATGTTAAATAGAACCGGCCCCAGGACTGACCCCTGGGGCACTCCACTCGATACCGGTTGCCAACCAGACATCGAGCCATTGATTCCTACCCTCTGAGCCCATTGATCTAGCCAGTCTTTGATCCACCTTACTGTCCACTCATCCAACCCATACTTCCTTGATTAGCTCCAGGTGTTCTAATTAGTCTGGAGTAACCCCTGCTCAACTACCAGGGGAAAAGGAACTTGTGGAACCTGGGGCTGATATATTGCCTTATAGTACTCACCAGAAACCCTCTAGTCTCACCTAGTCACATATCCCTCCCCCTTGCTCAACACTATGGGGTTGGGCAACTTGGGTAACTAAGCAGTGTACCTGGGACAGGCCATCCACATTGCCATGGCGGCTTCTGGCTCTGTGTTGGATGGTAAAGTGGAATGGTTGAAGAGATAAGAACCACCTGGTCACCCTTACATTGTTCTCTTTGTTTCACTACATCCCCTGAAGCGGGGCATGGTCAGTCACAAGGGTAAATTTTTGGCCAAGTAGATAATACCTGACAGTTTCCATTGGCCTACTTAACAGCAAGGCACTCCTTTCCCAACACTACCTATATCTGTTCCCTCGGAAGGAGTTTTCTGATGAGGCTGAGGATCAGGTGTTCATCTTCTCCCACTATCTGTAATAGGACAGCCCCAATCCTACCTCAGATACATCAGTCTGAAGTATAAATTCCTTTGTAAAGTCTGGGGCCACCAGTACAGGGTTATTGCAGAGGGCTGTCTGAAGACCTCCTCCATCTCATCAGTCCATTTCACCTTCTTAGAGCCCTGAAGCTTTTATCAGGTCTGTCAGGAGACTTGCTCTGGTGGTGAAGTGGGGAATGAATCCCCGATAATATCACACTACACATAGGAATGCTCGGACCTGTTTCTTCCAGTTCAATCAGGCCCAGTATTGGATGGCCTCCAGCTCAGTCACTTGGGGCTTCACTACATCTCTTCCCATGATGTATCTGAGGTATTTAGCTTGTGAAAGTCCTATGGCTGGATTTGGTGAAATGCCTGCCCATCTCAGGGTATTCAGTACTGCTTCCACCGTTTCCGTGTGAGTTTCCCAGGCTGGGGTATGGATAATCACATCGTCCACGTACACAACAGCATAGCTGGCATGGGGCACTGCAACTTATCCATAGGGTGATGAAAGGTGTCTGGGGCCCCATGGAGTCCAAAAGGGAGAACAGTGTATAGGAATAGACCCTTACGCTTGGAGAACATATTTTTTTCTTTTGCTTCTTTGGCCAGGGAAATTTGCCAGTACCTTTTTCTGAAATCCAGGGTGGTCAGAAATCCGGCTTTCCCCAACTGGTCAGCTAATTCATCTGTGCATGATATAGGGTATGCATCAAATTTAGAAATCTCCTTCAGTCAGTGAAAGTCATTACAAAACCTTGTTGTGCCATCAGATTTTGGTATTAGCTCAATCGGGCTGGACCACTGGCTGTGGGATTCTTCAGTGACTCCCAGTTCTAACATTTTCTTTACCTCAGCCTTGATTTCCTCCCTTTTTGCCTCTGGGATTCTGTAGGGCCTTATTGTTACCTTGGCCCTAGGATTTGTGATGATGTGATGATAGGTCTCTCTTTTTCAGTCTTGCTTTGTTGAGAATGCATTTCAATTTCAATTGATCATCTCAGCCATGCAGTCTTTTGATTCAGCGTTATGTCAGGAGATATCTTCACCTCTTTGTGGGGGTTCTTTTCCTGAGGCGGAATTTCTATAGTGACTATGCATGCTTCTCGGGCCTACAGAAACTTCAAGGGGTTGATGTGGCCGATCTGATCTTGTTTTGGGTGACCTGGCTGTCACAGCTTTGCAATTCACCTTTCCCACAGGTTCAATTACTTCATAAGGCCCCTGTTATTGGGCCAAGAGCTTCCTCTCAGCCATAGGTATCAGTGTCATTACTCGATCTCCAGGCTGAAACTATTGAACTTTTGCTCAGAAAAAGTCTGCTGGGCCTCCTGTGCCCTCTCCAAGTATTCTCATGCAATGGGAGTGACTTGGGCTATTTGGTCTCTTATCAGTAGTATGTGATCAATTATATTTCTCCTCGGGTTTGGTTCTTCCTCCCAAATCTCCCTGGTGATGTCTAATATGCCCTGGGGGTGTCACCCATATAATAACTGAAGGAGGGAAAACCCAGTCGAGGACTGAGGTTTGAGGTAAGGCAACAGGGTACCCAGTCTTTCCTGTCCCATGTTACTACTTTTCTTATCATAGCCTTGAGGGTCCTGTTGATCCTCTCCACCAGGCCATTAGTTTGTGAGTGATAGACAGAAGTTCAGAGGGTCCATATACATAGCAAAGATCTTTACTCGCTCTGTTGCTATCATCTGAGAGGCAGTGTTCCATAGGCAAACGGCCTCCAGATATTAGATGGCATAGTCTAGAACAACAAGTATGTGTTGTTCTATGTGCTGCAGACCATCTTTTACAGGGGTCCCACCAAGTCCATAGTTATCCACTCAAATGACACCTTGATAATTGGCAGAGGAACCAGAAGGACCTGTCAGTGTGGACAGGGGCTACGTAGCTGGCACTCAGGGCGAGTGGCACAATAGTGCTGGATGTCCTCATATACCCTTGGCCAGAAGAATCTCCAGGGGATACGTGTCAGGGTTTTCTCCACTCCTAGGTATCCCCTAAAGTGGTGACTGTGGGCTAGGCTCAGCTCTGTCTTCAGATACCTTTGGGGCTTTAGGAGCTGCTGCAGCTCCTGTTCTTGTGTCTTTGAGACCCGGTACAGTAGATATCTCTTGATTATGAAGTAGGGCCTTTACTCCTGGGTTTTTCCCTTGCATGGGAACCCCATCTATTTCCACAACCTCCCTTCTGGCATTATCATACCTTGGGTCCTCTGCCTGGTCTTGCCCAAAACTCTCCATCACAGGACTAAGCTGGGCAAGCTGACATTGTCCTGTCTCAGTTTCCCCACCCTCTCATACAGTGGGGTCAGGGCTGGGACCAGCATCTGGTCCCTCTTCTTTCTGGGCAGTCTCCTTTATATGCTTCTTTTATTTTCATGCCTATGAGGGCAGCCTTCTGACACTGGGTCAAGATTCAGGTACCTAAAGTCTTAGTGGCCCTCCTTCTCGCTTGGTGTTTCTGGCCTTCCTAGGACTGGTGAACAGATAGTTAACTCAGAGAACATTGGTGGGAGTCTTTTCACTGAGAAGGTATCATGTATTTCAGGATCCCCCCTTTCTTCCAACATAAATTGGAGGAGAAAGCTACCTCATCAACAGTCCTGGGGGGAGAATCATAAGAACCAGTCTGATCATTTGCCTCCTCCTGAAGTGGAAAGGCCTGACCTAACCATAAGTCTAAGTCAGGATTTTTCACATAAATCTTTAGCTAAAGCCGAAAGTTATAACTACATTAAATTCAAGACTCCATGAGAAGAGGTGTCCAGAATATGTATTGACTTTGGGGCATATTCTTATCTTTGTGCCTGGGTATTTACACATATGTTTTCCATTACCAGTAGTGGAGATTATGTGCTTAAATCCTCGATCAGCAAGAAATGAATGCACAGTACTCCATGACACTGCAGTAGAAAATATTTAAATGAATAATGGTGTTGCCACTTAGTTTCATTCATTTAACCATTTTTCAGTATTTTCTCTGATTAGCAAACAAATTGGATTAGAATGCTCCTGAAGTCCAACATTGTAACTTAAGTTGCTGAGATACAGTTCATTTGTACCTTTCACCACAATGCCTTATGACATGTTAACTGCAATTCCGTATAATTGAATATAAATCCTGGTAACAAGCATTTGTTCGTTCCCATGCTATTTTGCTTTGCACTTTATCTTGCTTTTGTCCCCTTGCTAACCTTTTCTGTGTATTCTGAATTACACTGTGCTCCTTTTCCAGACCCTGATATTCCCTTTATACTTTTATTCTCAGTGCTTCATTTGTCCTCTTTTGATTTCTCTTGTCTTTTATTACATTTGTTTTCTCTGAATTCATTTCCTTTGTGGCTCCAGTTTCTTTTCTGCTTGTGTGGGTGTGTGCATGTTTCTACACGCACAAACTCTTGGTTGTCTTATTACCCTTTTTCCTTTTGACATTCCTGTTCAAGTGATGGATTTACAATGAAAAAAACTTTGGTGTTAAAAAAAGTTGGCAGAGCTAAGCATCCCTAGTATTTTAAATCTTCAGAACCATTCTACATTATTGTTTAAGTCCTTTAGCACAATCTTTATTAAATGCTTTGAGGATATTGTTTGTAATTAAATTAAACAAATCCTCATGCTAAAAATATATAGGTAAGATTGTGTATGTTTGTAATTAATATAAATGTCTGCTTGTTTATAAACCGCTATCCCTGATCAACACACCACAAAATTAAAATGAGTCTTTCATGTTCTCTAGCTTTGTATCTGTGTTCTGTGCAGCCGCAACATGGTTCTGAACTTTAAATCAATTAGAACAGGTTAGATAAAAATGCATAATGTTCCTTTCAGTCTCTTTAAGTATTCCTAATGTACTTTAATTATGTAATGGTGATACACAAATTATTTCCTTTACAAATGGTCTTGTGGGTGTACTGGTGAATACAAGTGTTTAAAGCTTCAGGACTGTATTCAGTTACATAGAAAGCTCCTGTAATATCAAATCTTGAAGTCCTTCCCCAGCTTTTTGCTAATTCATAGAATTTAATGGGAATATTGTCTGAGAAAGGATTTCGTAGAACTTCATAACCAGGTTCTCTGGCTAGTATGTCTTCCATGCAGACTCCCCTTCCTTGGAGGGGAAGATTGGTCACCCATCACTGTGGTTCAAGTAGTTTATTATCTGACACTATTATCAGATCCCCTTCTGAATAAGGGAGAGTCTGTTGCAATGTGTATTTCTCCTTTCCAACCCTTGTTCCTCTCTAAGCACTTCTTCTGGGTGGCAGAACCTAGGTTTTTTTTTTTTTTAAAGGACTTATCAAAGTGTTGTTTTTTTTTAAAGGACTTATCAAAATGTATTAATTCTTCCAGTGACCACTAGAGAAATTCTTCTTAAATGAGGATCCTTGAGGCATTAGCAGTGAGGGAGAAACTCTGACAGAGGTATGAGGCAGAACCTAAATTCTCTGTAACAAAGGGAATTAATAATACTTCTTTTGTTTTTCTAGGCCAGTGGTTCTCAACCTTCTTCAGGTCACGACACACTTGGTGGCATATTGCGACCCTACAGGATGCACCAGCTCACCTCCCCCAAGCCAAATTTAGGCATTTCCCCGGCTCTTCATGACACATTTCCCACTGTGTGGTGACAGAGTAACATGTCCCCACATAGTGGTTGAGAACCACTGTTCTAGGCTGCTGTCAGTCATGCATCTGTGTAGCTTTAAACACTGTGTAGTCCCCTTTGAAGTCATGTGCATAGATCTTTGTAGGATTCTGTCCCCAGACTGTGATCTGTTTAAGGCAGGTGCTGCCTGTTAGTACATGTCTGCAACTACCTAACACAATAGACACGGCTTTCAATTGAAATCTCTAGTGTTATTGTAATATCAATAATTAACATTAATATAACAAGAGTTCCAAGACCCCATGCTAAACTTTCCTTCCCCATTTTTTCTGAAATACATTTCTTCTGTATATTGTTTACCGCTGACAACTGAAATCCATTAAACCATATATTTTTAAAATGTACTATAATATAGTTATACACAAAGAGAAGGAGAGATAATAAAATGACCACCAATCATGAATAAAAGATTAGAAGAGAGAATGCATTTATTATATGCATTAACCTTTGGCCATTTACATACCATTATCAGCATTTTGTAGTTATTTACTTCATAAGCTTTGGAAAAGGTTTAAAGATTGAAAATATGCAAATAGATTCACAAGAAACATAAGCATGGTGATGCTAAGCATTGCCACACCTAACTTTTAGGAGCCTAGAAAATCATATTCCAAAGGGGTAGCCGTGTTAGTCTATTGTAGAAAGACAAAAGAGTCTTGTGGCACTTTTAAAGACTAACAGATTTATTAATCGCATGAGCTTTATTTTCTCCCACGAAAGCTCATGCGATTAATAAATCTGTTAGTCTTTAAAAGTGCCACAAGACTCTTTTGTCTTTCTAGAAAATCATAGGCATTCACAAAGCCTTAGTGAGGTGCCCAGGCTCCCTATACAATGAATGGGGAAATTATAAGTACCTCAAAATCATATTAACAAAAGTTGTTACCCCAGAGTCTCAGTTTACCTGACTGTTTTAAGTGGTTTGTGTTAATTTTACCAAGAACACTGTTCTGAGGTAAAATCAATGTGGTCTTCTTGCTTAATGGTTTAACACCTTCGAAAATACAACTACAGCTCATCAACCAAGAACAGACATAGAGCTGAAAATTCTTCTAAAACAAAGCTAACATGTATTTGTTTTCACATTAATACAATAAAATTTAAATTCTGAGAATGTAAATCAGTAAAGTGGAGAATCAAATGACAGTTAGAAAGAATGCAACTGCTCTGGTGAAATACACTATTTGAGAATTTACATAAACATAGAAATTACATAAAACATTAATACTTATCAAAAACTTATACTCTATACCTTATAACTATTAAAAATCCCTAATAACCTATGTCATTAAACAAATGATGATCAGTCATTTGTGGAATGGGTGGAGATAAGCCCGTCTCATTCAAACAGCATTCATTCTGCTTTATTGACAGGCAGATCACAAGTGCTCTGTTACCTACAAAACTCCATAAATCATCCCTCTGTCTCATCCCATGGATCCTATTCTGCTCTATCACAGGCAGAGGATAGCCTCAGAATCTGGACATTTCACTGGAACTTAGTTAGCCAGATTGCCCAAACCCCTTAGCGCACCAATGCTTTACCGAAGTTTCTCAGGTCCAGTTCCTCTGTTAATTATGCTGGAATCAGTCTGCACTTCCCTCTGTTCTGCCAGCTGCTATGTAAGCAGAGTCTCAGGTCCAGTGGTCACTTCTGCCACTTTCTGGATGTCTGCCTCAAACTCCAAACTCTTCCCAGGGCTACTAGTTTCCAACAAAACTCTGTGTGATTAGCTACTCCTCTTATAGCCTCAGGGCGGGAGGGGGAGGCAACATGCAAAAATGTGCCAAAGGAGGAGGCCAGTAGTGGGAACGTGACGGAAAGTCAAAAGGAGGGAGTGGTGAAGGAGAGCATAACAAAATAACAAGGGGAGGAGGAATGAGGGGAGTGGAATGTACCAAGATGTGGAAGTGGGGGAGAGGGGAAATAGAGGATTATTCAGAAGGGCTAGAAAAGAAAAGGAGCGGGGATTAAAGAGTAACACAGCGAAGAAATGTAACGTTTATTAAATAGAATGTTGATGGTGTTAAGAGAAATGTGTAATGTGTATATACAGGATTTCTTAAAAGGTATGGGAAAAGGTGAAATCACTAATCAATCGTAAGTTAAAATGACCTATTCTATCTCTTGTTTGGAACATTAGTCCTATGAGGGAAAATTGAAAAAGCTGGGTTTGTTTAGTCTAGAAAAAAAGGAGATTGAGAGAGGATATAACAACAGTTCTCAAATACCTGAAAGGTTGTTATGAGGAAGTGGAAAAATTATTCTCCTTAATCACAGGTAATAGGACAAGAAGCAACGGTCTTAAATTACAGCAAGGATGGTTCGGCCTAGACATTAGGAAAAAATTCCTAATGTCAAGATGATTACATACTTGAATAAGATGGCAGGTTGTGGAATCTCCTATATTGGAGGTTTTTAAGATCAGGTTTGAAAAACACATGTCAGGTGTTTAATGGGGGTACGTGGCCCTGCCATGAGTGCAGGGAACTGGACTCGATGACCTGTCATGGTCCCTTCCAGTTTCTATGATAGCAGCCTTTAACTACCTCAAAAGGGGTTCCAGGAAAATGGAGCCAAGCTGTTCTCAGTGATAGCAGATGGCAGAACTAGGAGCAATGGTCTCAAGTTGCAGTGGAGGAAGTCTAACGTGGATATTAGGAAAAAATAATTTTCACTAAGAGGACGGTGAATCACTGGATTAGGTTTAATAGGGAAGTGGTTAAATCTTCATCCTTAAACATTTTTAAGGTGCGGCTTGACAAAGCCCTGGCTGGGATGATTTAATTGTGATTGGTCCTACTTTGAGCAGGGGGTTGGATCTTCTGAGATCCCTTCCAACCTGTATCTTCTATGATTCTATATATTTTAACCCGGTGGTTAGAGAACCCAGCTCAGTTGTAGGAGACTTCTGATTCAAGGCTGACCTGTGCTTAAAAGAAAGAAAAAATGAGACCTGAGATTTGGCACATCTCAGGTGAATGTCCTAGCTGCTAGGCTATGAGATATTCTGATGTAAGGCTCCCTCAGTCTCTCCTGTTGAAGCTCATCCACTCTGGATAAATAATTTTAAAAAGTCATGAGGAAAGGGAGTGGGGAAGAGACAGTGAGTGAGTGAGCGAGCGAGCAAGCAAGCACACACACACAACCATAAGAACTCTGTGGCTTTGTGGTTAGAGCAGTCAGTCAGAGGTGGGAAACCCAAGATGCAGGTCACCCTGCTCCAGTGACTTTCTTTCTATGAGTTCTCCCATCTAAGCAATGATCATGCTTAATCCTGTATAGTTTTGAGATCTGAATCTATTAACTCTGCTAAAGGAAAAAATGTAATATTGAAGGCTTTTCCTTAAAACAGCAAAGAGTCCATATTATACTTTTCCATAAAATTCAATTAATTTCCCAAAATCAAAATGAAATATAAAGCCTCATTGTTGAGGATTTCATATTTCATTCTAAATACTTTTCACAGCCCTAGTAATGCACTATGTAGAAACCATTGCAATATTCTGGAAATGTTACCATGATACTTAAGAAAAATTGTCTGGATAACATAAGAAATCAAATGGAATGGTTCAGTAGATTCTTGTTATATCACTTCGCTTCTAACCAGGGACATAGAACGCCTTTCATAATACCCTTTTCACAGGGAAAAACAAAACAAAACAAAAAACCTTTCTTTTTCTGCACATCTAAAACATCCTGTTAAGTCCATGAATGTTTTTTTGTGGCATTCTTTTGAAAGAAGTACACATAACCTTGAGCCTTGAAATTCCCAATAAAATTTATGATGAACAGTGATTCCAAGAAGCCAAATATAAGAAAAGAAGGAAGACTTAGAACAATTGAATAGTAAGAGAAACTATTTTGCATACTTTCCTTATTGAACTTATGTTATACTGTTGAGAATTGGTATGAGCATTTGATGCTCTTTCAATTACAAAAATATGGAATTAGAGGGAAAAATTGTTTTGTTATGTATTCATAAATAATTAAAAACTTCACAGCAGGCCTCCAAGATTTCCAAGTTATCTGCTGGGATTGTCTTGTAATGGAGATGTAGTTGCTATTGTTATTGTACCAGACTGTATTGTTAAAAACACAGCACATTAGAGAAAATGGGTAAGAATTGCAAACATATTGGAAGGAGATATTTGCCTGCTGAGAGTTTGGTTTACTGTAAGATTTTCACTTCATCTGTGATGTTACTATTATTCACAGAGAAAAAAGACACAAAAATAATAGCAAGGTTGTCTTAAATTGATAAAAGCTAGAATGTTCAGAGGAACAACTGAAAGTTCATGTTTACAGCCTGTTGCTGTTATATATTGCCATTCATTGTATTGCCTTCATCGGCAGTGAATGGAAAGAGGACTTAATAACGTATTTTCTATTTATGGATACATTACAATTTAAAAAACAAACAAACCTCCCCATATCTATGGGAAATAAAGTGGGTTTAAAATAGTCATTTAGGCCAATTTTCAAAAGTAGGAGCTCTCATTTCAGATAGCTCTACATTTTTTAAACAGACTGATTGTATAGGGCCCTAAAAATGAACAAAGAAATGTTTGTCATATTTCTAAAAAAAAAAAAAAAGTCCCGTTTTTTAATTTTTAAAAAATTTTTGAATGGCCTATATTTAAATGTCCTATTTTTGAAAATCTTGGCTTTTAAATTATTTTTAACAAAAAGCTCTCCATTGTAGTGATATGAATGGTGCCTGTGTAAATCAAAGGTCATGTTAATTTATAGGGGGTGTTTTAAAGAAAAAAACTGAATACACTTTCTGAGATAAAATAACAACAGATCTGAACCATTGACTAAAACAAATGTGGGGTTCATTCTTTTTTTACCTGTAAGAAAGCCTGATATTAGGACACTTCTATTCCAGTTTTGCACAAATCAAGAGATTTGTGTAAGCAACTAAATCCCTTTCTGGCATCTGAGGAAGTGGGACTTCACCCACAGAAGCTCATGAGAAAAATTAATTTGTTAGTCTTTAAAAGTGCCACAGGATTCCTTGTTTGTTTTATCTAAATGTTTAGTGCTACTTCAAATTTATAAGAATTATTCAAACTTTGGAAGCAAATGATTTTTTAGTGATTTGTAATCTATTTTGTGGGAAGGAAAGGGGTATCCTTCTATCATTGTAGAAGTTTTAAGATTTCTTTTGTTCCCACCACCACCTCTCTTCTTTGCTTGTATACTTTTGGCCTCAATGCACTGAACCTCATTCTCTACTGACTTTAACCACTCCACTGCCCTACAATCACCATATTCTGGAAATAAAATTATACTAGATGAGAACTATAGAATTCTGGGTGCATTTTACACAGATGTTACAAAGGTGTACTCCCACTGTGTCAAGGTCACCAACGAGGAATGTGATAGGATACCCTTCTGGGTTGGTAGTGCTGAACACTAATAATTAAGTGATCTCAAGCACTCCATTTTACTTGATGCTAAGCATTCAGCCTTCCTGATACTCCTGGCACATCTTCAACTGAAAAAGAAAATAGCCAGGAAGCAGTAATGGTGAATCAAGACCTAGATATGATGAGAGACAGTAGCTTAGAAAAGAGTTTGCAATGCAAATATTTATGCAAAAGAGTCCAGTGCAAGTTGGGATTGTATGTGTAAAAGGTATCATATCATAGAGCAGAGAGGTGCTGGATTAGTGCGTTAGTGTTTGTGCATAACATCAGCAAGCAGATGTTTACAAATTGGAGGGAGTTCAAAAGAAGAGCAACCAAAATGGTTAGGTGTGAAAGGATTGATTTTTGAGGAAAGGTTGAAACAATTAAATACGTATATGGTGTTTCAGCAACAACTAAAGGGTAAACATAAGTTTACAATTATCTGAAGGGTCTGAATATCAAGGAGGGAAAGGAATTATTGAGCAAGACACATGGAGTATAAATGGGTTGAAATGACTGAAAGAGGAAAATTTCCTGTTTTCCTCTATACATTAAGGCTGCAAAGTAATCTCCTTGGGGAAATCATGGAAAAACCATCTCTTCTGATCTTTTAAAATTAGACAGGACAGAAATGATAGAAAATGTATTTATAGAGAACAATCAAACACTGAAAGGACAGTGGCCTAGATGATCCACAAAGTGTTTTCCATCCAGCCCTAGCTTCTGAGTCTATGAACCTTAATTCCCTACCACACTAAAAACGGACATTTAACTTCTCAGTACAGTGGGTCTGGTTGGGGTGATATCTATGCTAGTGTTACTCTTTGTAAATATAGGCATTTCAGGGATCAGCTATCTCTAAATATATTTTAATGCATTTTAGAATAAGTAAATCAGAACTGTCATGGCTACTTAGGTTGCATTTGAAATCCTTCACAAATTAATGAGTGGCAGATAGTATGTGGGTATCTGACTGACTGGTAGAAGTTTGAAACACTAGTCTAAAATCTACTAATTTTAAAAGATTTCATCATCACCAAATTGAATACAATAGGTATTATGATGTTTCTTTAACACTTTAACTGCAAATTAATGCGGTGCATATTTTTTCAATAAGAAATGGATTAAACAACAAGACACAACAGGGCATGCATTAGTGGGCAGTTAATGTGTACCTTGGATGAAGGTTGAAAGCCACTTCAGAAATCCATTAGAGCCAGCACAGGGAGTATGATAAGCAATCTTCTTTTAAAGCAGTTGGTTTAAATTAAACCTCTGCAATTTATGGAACTATGTACTTTTCCTTTAATAAAGGAAGTCCATAAAACACTAAATAGGATTGAAGGAAACACACTATTGTTGATATTTCCCATTTTAGTACAAGAATTCTTGAAAAACAAAAAACAAACAAAAAAAACCCCAATTCACCCCAGGCATGCTTTGCATACTAGAAATTACTGACTTGGCTTGAAATGGGATTTTCTAACACAATATTTAGGGGAAAATTCTCCCTTGAACCACTCTGCATTTCTCATGATTTTAGTGTGAGTTATATGCGTTGAGCAGATGGAAACTATGCTGTAGAGAGCTGAATTGCAGAGAAGAGGTTGAAGGTGATTTTTTGTCCCAACGCAGTAATATGCAATGTTACATTTTAGAATGCTTGTGAGAAATAAAAGTAAAACTACAACACTCTTCATCACTAGGGGTCATGTTTTGCCATGGGATTCATATTTTCAATTCTTATGGAAGTCACATGTACATAAAGAATTAGTACATCAGTGGTTTCCAATCTGGGTTCCGGGGGCCAAAAGTGGCCCTCAAGGGCTTTCAAAGTGCCCCGCAGCTCCCCTCCTATAGGCTGAAGACTGGTGTCACTGCCTAAGGACCCAGGGCTAAAAGACCAATGCAGGCTCCTTTCTGCAGCCAAAGAGAAAGGAGATTAGTACTCCCATCCGCCTGGCTGTAGCAGGGAGCACTGTAAAGCACTTTGCTTAGGTACATAGGTGATAGGGTCTTTGCTGGAGCCAGAGGGAGGGGAGAGGAGCACTGATCTTCTGTCTCCTAAGCTGCAGAAGGGAGCCACTGCCTTGGGACCCAGATAGAGAGCACAGAGATGCAGGATGTGTGCAAAACAAACAGTGTATGACATGGGATCAGATTAGGCTGTAATAGCAAATTAAAGTAGATGTTAAGATTCAAACACTGGAGAACAGCAAATAGAGGAAGGTGAATTCAAATCACCTGTTGTAATGAGAAAAAAATCCATAGTCCCTGTTTAACCCTGAGGCAATAGAGTTCAGTCTACATATATATTCCAGGTCTTCAGTTTCTCTTTGAAGCTGTGATTTGTTATTCATTTCTTTGAGCACAGCTATTAACAAGTCATCAATGGAGTGAGCAGGGAGATTGAAGTGTTCCCCTATTGGTTTTTGTCATGCGTTTCATAGAATCATAGAATCTTAGGGCTGGAAGGGACCTCATGAGGTCATCTAGTCCAACCCCCTGCTAAAAGCAGGACCACTCCCACTAAATTATCCCAGCCAGGGTTTTGTCTAACTGAACCTTAAATATCTCCAAACACGGAGATTCCACCAGCAGCATTTAATTTCCTCCCATTCTGTAAGTTCCCCAGTTTCAAAGCATCTGATGAGGTGGGATTTTCTCCCATGAAAGCTCATGCGATAAATAAATTTGTTGGTCTTTAAAAGTGCCACCAGACTGTTTGTTTGTTTTGCTGAACTAGACTAACATGGCTACTCCTTTGGAACTTGTCAGGATGCATGCAGTTTCCCTGCTGCAGCCAGGGAGACAGGAGATCAGTGAGCAAGGAGGCAAACTGCTTGGGAAGGGAGAGGGAGTGAGCCCTGCTGTCAGAGGCTGGTGGCCCTTCAGGGCTGCAAAAATAATACCTCTGGCCCTTGACCCAAAAAGATTGGGAATCCCTGCAGTACATGGTCTTAACTCTAGTTTTTTTGTGCAAACCACAGTAAAAAGGAAATACATCATTATATCAGGGCTGTCCCTTGGAGCGGAGCAGGGCATAGGGCAAATCGGCCTAGGTGGGGCCCCATCCTCCCATGATAGAGGGGAGTGTGGCAGGCTAGCCCGCTCCACCCCCAGGGACTGGAAGCCGTCCCCAGCTGGGAACACAAGACTGCCCGCCAGCGGGGAGCCGGCCCCGGCATCAGCCCCGGCCTGGAACAGGAGGCTGCCCACAGGTGGGGAGGCAGCTATGGCCTCACATCAGCCTGTGCCTCAGCCAGGAAAACGAGGCTGCCCACCGGGGACCCAGCCCCGGCATTGGCCCCAACCCTGGCCGGGAACAGGAGGCCGCCTGCTGGTGGGGAGCTGGCCCAGGCCCAGCCAGGGACCCGAGGCTGCCGCTACCAGAAGCCGGCCCCAGCTGAGGCTGCGCTGCCAGCAGGGGCTGGCCCCGGCTGCGACCGGGGACCACCGCATGTCAGGTAGGCCAGCTGCCCCGCCCAGATAGGCTGGGTCCCGCTCATTTGCCCCACCCAGGGCCTACCTGCTCCACCCTGATTGTGGGGAGGGCTGGCCCAGAGCCCAGGCAAAGTGCTTCCTACCCGGCCTGCCCTGCTGCCTTCGGGCTTCGGCTCGCCGAGTCTCCTCACTGTGAAAGGTAGTGGGGAGCAGGGTGAAGTGCATCCGTGGGGGAGAGCCGCGGCATGGGCCCCGCACTGCCCCTCTGGGAGCGAGACAGCACAGGGCCCATATAACCGCGGGGCCAGGGCGATTGCCCCATTCCCCCCCCCTCCCCGCCACGACAGCCCTGCATTCTAGAAACACAATTGAAGAACACAGCAGTAAGATAATGTATGTAACGACTGTAATGGGCAGAGCAGATTCTTCTTATTTGCTCTTGTGAGATAAACTGACATAGATTTCCATTATCAACTATTGCCTTCAGCTCAAGAATCCTTACTTCTATTGTGTGATCAGTTGTCTCTTTTTAGTACCTAAAATATTAGGTGCAAAGTAATGTAGTAGATTTAATATATATATATATATTATTTCTCTGTTTGCATAGTTTAAGAGATACTTTAAAAAATTAGCTCAAAAATAGCTAATGCCTGCCATGTCTGAGAATTAAAGTAGAACTGTGTCATCAGCAGCAGTCAACAAATGGACTTGTGGTAATGCACTAAGAAGAAGAATATTTTCTGTGGTTTGTTTGTTTGTTTAAGGCTTGTAGTATTAAATAATGCAACTCTAAGAAAGATATGTTGTCCTTCAGGAGACCTTGGTTGCAAAAGTTAAGAAAACAGTCCCACCCTAAAACTAGTCAGTTGCCACAGAAAGATATATTTACCAACAAAAGAAACATCATTTCCAAAAACTCCATATAAATATTTTACACAGTTACCTAATTTCTCAAAGTTTAAATTGATTATAAATAGTTTATGTGCTTTTTCTGTATCTGTAACCTGCAGAACTATTTAATCAAATCATGTCTGACTCTTGCTCTACAGTAATCTGGATATACAGTGCAGCAGTGCCCCCTGCAGCCAGCCTTAAAACACTACCTTCATATTTTAGAAAATTTATGTAGTCAAATTCCAAAGGGGTAGCCGTGTTAGTCTATTGTAGAAAGACAACAGAGTCCTGTGGCACTTTTAAAGACTAACAGATTTATTTATCGCATGAGCTTTCGTGGGATTTTCTCCCACGAAAGCTCATGCGATAAATAAATCTGTTAGTCTTTAAAAGTGCCACTGGACTCTGTTGTCTTAGAAAATTTATGTTATTGATATTGACAAAGAAATAACTGTTAAAGCTTTAAATCCTGATGCCTTTGTTTTTAACTAAAATGATTGTTTGAATTATAATCATGCTCATGGTTACATCAATGTCCTATTTCTAAAATAAAAGATGATGTGGATAATATGGATTTTATTTTTTATTGCATGCCAGATTTTTTTTTTTAAATCTGAATCAGAAAGAAAACTCACATCAGTGTTTATCAACACATGGGTTGGCTTAAGAAAACATTATATTTATCTTTAGTAATCAAAGATAGATATGAAGAAACTTGAGTCATGTTTTCACAGGACTAAGCTAGAAAAAATCAGAAACACAGAAATGAGGGCAATTCAGAAAATGTAAATACAAATTACTCAATATGTGATAATAAAACACTACCAATCCTCATAAAATCAAATTATGTAATACATTAATGGAAAGAAAATCATCTTTACATATGTGCAAAACTATCCT
Organism: Pelusios castaneus; assembly: GCA_007922175.1. Lineage (NCBI taxonomy): Eukaryota > Metazoa > Chordata > Testudines > Pelomedusidae > Pelusios > Pelusios castaneus. Next base: position 7,610,752 of record ML685883.1, read on the forward strand.
ACATAATAATAAAGCAGTTTGCTTCATTCACATGGAAAATAACAGACTGATGCAGAAAATAACTGCTGTCTCTGTGATATCTTACCACATATTCACTTCTCTCTCAAATGTAAACCCTATGACATGTTTCCATAAAAAGGAATAAATGTACTCGCTTTTTACTTTAAAGTCAAAAGAGAATAATTTGTCACAGCTGCACCGCAAATATGAAGCTCTTTTCCATGTCTTGGAGTACAAAAATAGTTTAGCCCATGGAACCCAGAAATGCTAGAATTGTCAAAAGCAATGTCCAAATCAGATAACTACTTAGATGACTCAGATAGCCCCCTACCAATCCCCCTACCAGCTTTCTGCTGTGCAAGACCCCACCAGAGCATAGATGGGCTCCAAACAATCTGGCACAGAAACCAAATGGCAATTTATTTCACAAAGGTACAAGACGGACAGTATGTAATAACAGCCATGAAAAGGCAGAACTGAGGACATAATATCTTAGTTGATCTAAAAGTCCCCATTTCTTTATCTTCAAATTTGTGCCTTGTTTAAGAAATAAGACATGACAGTCAGTGTATTTCTGGGCAATTATATCTTACCTTGGGTAGTGTTATAGGGAAAGGGCCTGAAGGCCAACTGAGAAGTGCAATAATTTCCCAAAATGAACTGCCTGTGTGTCATTGCTGTTATGAAATTAAATTAATATTGTATGTAAAAAAAATAAGAGAAACAATTGACCTGTTCAGATTCTGGGCATTTTAAACACAGGTGTGACATCAATAGCTGCCTTTCAGGATTCACCATTTAAATCCATCATTCTAAATTTATTTCATAATCCAGAAGGTATGAAATGTTATTGGATGAATTAAATGAGTTGTGGGAAGCACACCAGAGCTCAAGCCTCTGAGTGAAGCAGGTGTTCTAATACTAAAAGAGATTCATTTGATTTACAGTTAAACATTTTCTTTTGATCTGAATTGTTCATTTCAGAATTGATTTTTTTAAGTATGAACAGGATAAGGTAATTTCTGGCATTTAATTTGGTTATTTAAATAACCAATAATTTAACAGTTACAGATTTTCCCATGTATCAAATTGGCTATTTCTTATCATTTTCTGAAGGAGTATAAATATTAACACTAAAAATAATATAATTGACTATCCTCTTAAACCCTGCCATGCCCTCTGGAAACTCTAAAATATTGTTTCCCTGTCAACATGATTATTTTAAGACCATCAAGGAAATTAAAAGAATAAAGGTGTTCAACCCTGAATTCCAAATGAGTTGATTAATTGATTCCCCCCTCGACCCCCCCAACACAGGAGAAGCAATTTTCAATTAAGAAGGGAAACACAAGACATATCCTTTAGGTTTTTTTCTACCCCCTAATTTAGGACCTGATCCTCAGCTACTATAAATAGACTAATTTCTGTGGCTTTATGCTGAGTAGAGTAACTCATGGTAAAAACAATATACATCTTAACACTTCAGCTTCACTCATGCAAGTTATCTTAAATGGCAGGTGCCCTCTTTTACAAATAGGTGACAGTAGAGAAAAAAATAATAGAGTAAATCTAATACTATTTGATGATGATAGCCTGTGGAATGTTCACCCACTCTTGCTACCTGAAACTTCCTCTCAGCAAGGTCTGGGCTTCTCTCTGCCACATGCTTCAAATCGTTTTCCACAGGCAAAAAGAGAAGAGGTCTGATGGTTCTGTCATTTGGTCACAAAGGAGAACCAGTTCTTGAAAAAGAATAGCCTAGTGTTTGGGTACTAATGACATTTGGAGCAGGAGTTCCTAATATTCAGATACTATTTGGATCAGTGGATCAGAATAGCAACTACTGTGACCATCACCCAGGGACCTGTCCTTCCACCACTTACACTGAGCCATCTTTTAGGGTTGGCAGCTGACTTTCCAGTTAATATTCAGTCTTCAAGGGTTTGGCGTGTTGGCTTGCTACCTAGAATACACTCCCTGATATCCTTTTTCACCAGGGATGGGGGATGTTGGTGGGGAAGATGGGAGGACACTGAGGAGAGCAGTCCATCTGTAGCATTGTTCCTTACAGCTATATATGTGGTGGGGGAGTTGCTGGGAATCACTACCACTCACTGAAGACATATCAGGTGGATTAAGTACCATAAACAGCACCCCCCCCCCCCCCCCCCCCCCGGAGTTCTGTGCTGCAGTAGAGCCCAATAGCAGATGGTTCCTCAATTGCATCTTGTTTTTGATTCCTTTGCACTGAGTTTTGATTCTTGTTCTACCAATTTTCATTTTAATAGAATTTTTTTGCTAATGAAAGGCTAAGACCCAGTGGCAAGCCATCTGTAGTTTCCTCTCCCTTGCCTCTTATTCATGTACTTCATGCTTTCCTTCTGATACTTCCCATCAGTAATGAAACTTTTAAACTGTAATCTTGACATTGCAGTCCATTACAGTGCCTCCAGGTACCAAGATTTTGTTAAAAGAATGATTGAAGCCAGCCTGTATCTTTCATATTAATGTTATCATGGTGTCAGTGTTTCTAATTTAAGCTCCACATTTCAAGGGTTTAGAAAAGTTCATTTTGGGCTGAAACATTGTAAAGTAAATTTAATTCTTTGGTATCACATTCCAAATATACATGGCTCTTAGGAAATAAGTAGAATTTCTATCTATCTATCTATCTATCTATCTATCTATCTATCTGAGTTTTATACAGATGTACTGGCAAATAGTGAAAATTAATCCAAATGCAAAGGTGGGAGAAGTGGGATAGAATTGGGACCTGGGACCATGCAACCTTTCTCATTGTAGGTACCTTCCTGTTTGTTTATTTTAAAAATATGAACAAGTATGAATACCAAAATGCAAGTCACCACCACAAGTTGTCACAGTCCAAATTGTTATACAATGACAGGAATGTTGCATGAGTCTGCACCCTGTTCCCCAGTATTTTAAGAATTCCTTTCAGGAGAATACCACCAATAAGAAGCATGCCTTTTTAGGCTGTCCTTACAAATAGTTCTTCCATACTGATACTTACAGGCAAGAAGAGAGACATGCTTAGTATTGCCAATTTCTCATTCTAGGACACAGTGAAAGTGCTATTATTGAAGGCAAAATTAATTCTTTTAACTGAAAAGTTCGACAGTAAAGAGTATAATTTTGGTAACATATTTTTTTCACTTGTGAAACAATATTAAGTCTCCAATATTTTAGCATTCTTTATTGTTTCTCTTTGCATCATGGGAATTTTATTGGCCTGTCACCCAAATTTATATCACTCTTGCTTACCTGCTACATATGTGCAATCACTAAAAAATAGTGCACCAATATTTTAATTAAAATGCCAGATCACTGATGAATTAATAGAGTTGATTATGTTTATGCATGCCAGGCATTCACAAGCATTAGGATATAATTAGAAATTAAATCATGAAAAAAAATAGATATAATTACACTCAGCATTTCATTAACTCCTTGTATTCTAGCAATTTGCCACATGGTTCAGGCTTTTCTTGTTGGGCTGTGAAAACTTAAGGCAATTCTCATGCAATGTGACATATTCAAATTAATATACAGTACCCTCGCTCTCTTCATAATTTAGAGATCCACACACCATTTTGAATGGCAAATTCTTATTCTTCTGATAATAAATGTTAAATGGCTTCTTTCTAATCTGAGATATGTACCCATCTACTGCATCTGAAAAAATTTTCTGCTATACTTCCCAATACTAATTAATAACAAATTCAAAATTACATAGCATCTTTCATCCTATGCTCATAGGCTATGTCTACACTAGCAATTTCAGTCGACTTAAGGAGGCTTAAGTTGACTTAAATTAAGCCATGTCCACACTAGGCTTTCATTAAGTTGACTTAAGAAATTCCTTAAGTCGACTTAATGAATGCTTAAATTGACTTTATAATTACCACTCATTAGGTCGACTTAATCCTTAAGTCAACTCATTAAGTCAATTTAAGGATGGTGTGGACGTGGAGTAACCCTTAAGTTGACTTTATTAAGTTGACTTACGGGTGGTTAGGTTCACTTAACAAAGTGGACTAAGTCGACTTAAAGTTAAGTCAACTTAGTCCACTTTGTTAAGTCGACTTTAATAAGGTCGACTTGAAGTCGACTTAAAGTCGACCTTATTAAGTCAACTTAACAAACTGGACCTAAGTTTTTGTAGTGTAGACATAGCCTTAGATTGCTTTGTAATTATTCATTAGTTAATCTTCATATACTCCCTTTAAATTGCTAAGTACTATTTTCAGATGGGAGAAATGATACACACAGAGATCAAGTGATTTACCCAAGGATGCAAAGAAAAATTTTGGCAGAGCCATAAGCTAGAACCCAGATGTCCTCCACATGCATTTCTTCACCCAGGAGCAACAGTATCTTCACCAGGAGTGCATGCTTTAGTCCCTCCAGGGAACTTTGAAGGGAAAGCTAGAAGAACCCACTTGAACTAATGGGAGCAATGCTTGTCCCTGAAGGGCTAGAAGAACATATATATATTAGGACAATGAAACACAGAAGGCATACAGCCACCCTGGATGGCTTTATTTCAACTAGTAAGGGGTAAGAAACTGAAGATGAGGGGCAGGGACTGGGAAGAAGTAGGATGATTAAATAACCTTATTGACAGTAAAGTCCAAAATTAGCCTGTAATCCAATCTTGCCTTAGCACCCTCAATGTATGACTCATTCTCATATAAAAGCTATGTCCCAACACACACTCTTTTAGTGAGGAGAAATGAGTACTGCTCATAAACATTCTTAAGTACTTGAATAACATCCAGCTTGTAGGCAAGAGAATATGAGAAAGAGCACGGATTAAGCAGCAATAGAGAGGAGAAAAACCCTGGATTAAACAACAATAGAATGGTATCTCTGTAAGGGCAATGCTGTAGAGTTTACTCAGATCCACTCACCCTATCACATAAGCCCAAGGTCCATCACCAAACTCCCAGGTCTTTTAAATCCTGGAACAGTTCATTTCATTCTCTTAACGGCACTGGAAATCAGTCACAAGTTGCAATGAAAAAATAACTCCACCCCACTACCTCTCTTAGGCTATGTCTACAATTGAAAAGTTAAATCAATTCTCTTAAGTCGACTTAACAAGTCGACTTAACTTTTCAAGTGTAGACACAACAGAGTGACTCTCCGCTGAGAAGAGACCCGTGGGTCCCTTCCCCAGGAAGCCGGAGGCTCCATTCTTGCCAGACGCATGGCTTCCCGGAAGAAGGGAGTCACGGGTCAGAACTGGGGCTCCCTTCTTGTCAGGACCCCCAAACGGGTCCTGGGGAGAAGGGAGCACAGGCTCCCTTCTTGCCGGAAGCCCCACTCCCTTCTCCCCGGACCCTCATGGGTACGGGCAAGAAGGAAGCTGCCTGTGTTTCAGCTGACAGGGGACCCTCCAGGGATCCCCTGTCAGGTTGAGCACCAGCAATTGCCGGCCCGGGCACTCCAGCAGACGGGAACCTCCGGGGATCCCCTGTCCAGGAAGTGAACTCCCTTTTTGCCCAGACCCCTGCAGGTCAGGGAAGAAGAGAGCATGGGGCTGCCTTCTGGCTGGGACTCGCTCAGGTCCCTGGTCCCCCAGCCAGAGTGGGTCCTGGCCAGAAGGGAGCCCCCTGCTCTCTTCTCCTGGGGATTTGAGCGGGTCCCGTCCAGAAGGAAGACCTGTGCTCCCTTTTGCTGGGACCCGCATGCGGGTCCTGGTCAGAAGAAAGCCCTGCGGGTCCCTTCTTGCTGGGGACCCAAGCGGGTCCCAGGGAGAAAGGAGCCACAGCTCCCTTTTTGCTGGGACCCGTGCAGGTCCCAGGCAGAGAGGAGCCTGCCACCCTTCTTGCCGGGACCTGCGGGGATCCCGGGGAGAAAGAAGCCACAGCCCCCTTCTCCTGCAGGTCCTGGGGAGAAAGGAGCCGCAACTGCCTTCTTGCCGGGACCACGAGGGTCCTGGGGAGAAAGGAGCCCAGCTCCCTTCTTTCCAGGACCCTTCAGAAAATGATAAGAAATAGCCAATTTGATACATGGGCAAATCTGTAACTGTTAAATTATATAGTCACATAACCAAATTAAATGCCAGAAATTACCTAGGCAGCCACACTGTCTTTAGGTAGACTTAACAATTCGACTTAATTGTTAAGTCGACCTAAAGAGTGCTAGTAATTAAGTCGACTTAAGGACCTGCTTAAGTCGACTTAATGAAAACCAGGTGTGGATGTGGCTGAATTTAAGTCAACTTAAGCATCCTTAAGTCGACTTAAATTGCCAGTGTAGACATAGCCTTAAGTATTAAGTGGGTTCCTACTTAAAACACTGTGGCTAGCAAATACTTTAGGGAAAGCAGAAAACTACCTAATCCTCTGCCAATTGGCCCATGGAAGAAAAGATTCCTTTCTTGCCCCCTAAACAGGTGATTAGCTCATCCCGAAAGCATCTCTCAGGCTGGTTTCCCATTCCTAATTCATGTGGGTAGGGTGGACTGCTGGAAGAGGCTTTACTTAGCTCCAGCACTGGACTAAATCTTGATGAACTGGGGAATACTGGCTGATCAACAACTCTCTTCTGCAGCTGGGAAATGGGAAGCAGAGGCTCCAACGGGAGGAGCTATTTATTGTCCCTTGGCAAGGGTCTCTTTCCCTTGGCACTAGGACCGTCCCCTTTCACAGCTGGCTCCATCAATTTCCCCCACCTATTGATGCAAGTAGATAACATTAGGTTGAACCTCATTAAGTAGCTGGGATCCCTTGAGACATCTTAGCCAATATGAATAATCAAAAAAGACTAAACAAGACAGTTTTTCTCCACCTTCCCTGCTCCCATTCCCTCCTGTTAGCTTTAATTAAACCTGTTTGGGAGCTTTCACTATGAAACAGGAAATCATACAAAACCTGCCTTACAAATATGAAATTAGCCAGGTTAGTCTGATGGTTTAACATTTGCAAATTTAGTCCCAGTTTCCAGTGAACCTGGGCCAATTTGAAAACCCAGGTGAACTCAGCAATTTTGTCTAATCTTTGATTTGAATATATAATGCAAAATGTAATCAGAATGGATGGCTTGTGAAACCTTGCAAATCCGTACCAAAGAAAAAGTATGTGTGAACTTCCAGGAACTGAAACAACTCTGTTTCACACAAAGTTCTTGATTTAATGTTCCCAATACACAGGGGACTGATTCTCATTTAAAAACTGGACTAGCAAAAATTGTCTCTGTCAGATACAAAACTTTATGAAATACACCAATAGTGTTTTTTTTAATTCATGCAAAGCAAAAACTCCCTGTCTAAAGGTGCCGAGAAATCTTCCTGAATCCATCTTGTTCAACTAAGCACTTGGTGTTACAAGCCAAAGGTAGAAGTGTGACTTATGATGCAGTAAATTCTGAATGAATAAATTAAATTATATGTTTAGCTGTGGCAATATACTTGGAATCTGCATGCTTTAGGTAAATTGAATAGAAATGAGTCTTACACTGAAAGTATATTTATTTATTTATTTATTGTGTTATAACTGAAATTGCTGCACATAGTGTAACTCCTGGACTTCATGACCATTTCTTTGATTATACAAGCCAAACTTTCATGTACTACATTGTATCTGCTAATGGTATATTCACCTTCTCAACATCACTGAAACTGAATGGTAAAAATATTATTTCATTCATTAACGCTAATGTTTTCTAAGGATTAGCAGATTTAAATCAAGTATTGCTCAGGATGTAGCAGTTTGTACTCACTACGAATTTTCAAATGAAGGGTGCAACCAGGGCATCATTGAGTTGTGTCAGCCAGATACTGTGCCTTGTAGGAGGAATGTGTTGGGTTGCCTGGCATGCTGGGATATGTAAGAAGATGCACTGAGAAGTTTTTTAAAAAACATATACCTGAGCATGAGTCATATCTCTTCATTTGAAGAAAGGCTGGAAGTAGATTTTTTAAATTTGAATTTTTGAACATCAAAGAAGGAAGGAGATGAGTGAGAAAATAAAATTCAGGTATTAGGACATTGATTCAGTTAATCAAAACAAACAAAAATATAAAAAATACTTTCCTCTTTGCGTTTCTCTCCCAGAAATTTCTTGTCTCATCTTAACCTGTTTAGTGATTTAGAATATACAGCTTTTTTTTTTATAGTAGGGTAAGGGCATGAATATTCTGTCTCTTTGTTATCTCTGAATTAAAATCAGTGAATGTTCATTTAAAAGGAATCCCCCTTGTCACACAGAGAAGAGACATTAATTGCAAACAGTTAAGTAAATAGTCTTTTTGCTAAATTAATAAATTATTTTTGTAATATTTTTGTTGGATCTATTGTTTCTTAAAGGTAATAGTTCTCTGAAATATGATTCTTAATATGATTGGGTTATGAAAATATACTCTACTTTGTTGTCTAAGACACTCAGAAAACATGAATTTACCTCTGAAATCTGGAACATATATATACACACACACATGAAAAAAATTCTGTCATTCTACAACAGAAATGGCAGGTGCACACTTTTTTACCAAAGGATATTGCAAGTAAAACCAATTGCTTTTCCTGCACAAGCTACTTGTGAGCAAGCTAAAAATACAACTTCTTCATCATACTCATATCAGATAAGGCTAAATCCATTACTTCAGTAATAAAATGTTGAGTGCTTTAAGTACCAGAAGACTTAAGCAGAATAGATGCTATCGTGCTCTTGAAAGTCCCATCCCATTGCATGGTGTGACCAACCTACTTCATGGAAAAATGTCATGTTACCTCACACAACTGCTAGGCACAACTTCTAACCTAAAATAATCAGGCTGATGGAAATTGCTTTGAAGAATGTTTGTCTTTGCTTTCAGGTTTCTACTTTATGTAATTAGATTTTGTGTCCTGAGACATCTGCATATATTAGACTTGTCACAGTCTGGATTTTATAAAGCATTAAACTGCTTGTGAAGTTTATAATTATAGAATACTAGGACTGGAAGGGACCCTCAAGAGGTCATCTACTCCAGTCCCCTGCACGTATGGCAGTACCAAGCATTATCTAGACCACCCCAGACAAGTGATTGTCTAACCTGCTCTTTAAACTCTCCAGACAATTTATTCCAGCGCTTACCTACCCTGACAGTTAGGAAGCTTTTCCTAATGACCAACATAAAGCACCCTGGCTTCAATATAAAGTCATTTTTTGGGTCCTATCTCAGAGATTAAGGATAAGATTTTTTCTCCCTCTTCCTTGTAACCACCTTTTATGTGTTTGAAACTTATCATGTCTTTTTCAGTCTCAATAAACCCCATTTGTTCAATCTTCCCTTATAGGTCATGTTCCAGAAGGGTAGCCATGTTAGTCTAGTTCAGCAAAACAAACAAGTCTTGTGGCACTTTTAAAGACTAACAAATTTATTTAATGCATGAGATTTTTATGGGAGAAAATCTCACTTCGTCAGACGTTTGAAGATGGAGAACTTACACAAAGGGAGGAAAATAAATGCAAGGAAGTATAAGTCAGAGGATCAGGTCAGACTATTTCAGCAAATCAAAGCAGTTGTTTAGATTCAAAGAGTGTGGAACAACATATTAGAAGATGGGGAGGTAGAGATAGGGGAAAGTCACTTATTGTAATGACAAATGCCAGTTCAAATTTCTGTTCAAGCCTAAGGTTACAGTATCAAATTAGCCTCTGTAGTTTCTCTTCGAACCTTTGAATTGTAATTAATTTGCTTAAGTACAGAACTTGACATAGCTTCCATGGAATGGTCAGGGAGACTGAAGTGTTTCCCTATTGTTTTTTTAATGTTGTTATTTCTGATGTCAGATTTGTGTCCATGTATTCTTTTGCATGGAGATTCTCCTGTTTGTCCAGTGTATAAGGCAGAGGGGCAATGTTGGCACATCATGGCATATCTCACATTGGTGGATGAGCAGGTGAATGAACCCTTGATGGAATAGCTGGTTTGATTAGGTCCTATGATGCTGTCATTTGTGCAGATATGTGGACAAAGTTGGCAACGGGGTTTGTTGCAAGAATATGTGTCTGTTATCTAGACCTTTAATCATTTTTGTTGCTCTTCTCTGGTCTTTCTCCAGTTTGCCCACATCTTTTCAGAAATGTGGCACCCAGAACTGGGCATAGTACTTCAGTTGATGCCTAATCAGTGGAGAGTAGAGAAGAAAAATTACTTCTCATGTCTTGTTTATAACACTTCTGCTAATACATCCCAGAATGTTTGCTCTTTTTCCAACAGTGTTACACTGTTGACTCATATTTAGCTTGTGACACACTATAACCCCCAGATCTCTGTCTGCATTTCCCATTTTGTATTATGCAATTGATTGGTCCTTCCTCCATGGAATATTTTTCATTTATCCTTATTAAATTTCATCCTATTTACTTCAGACAATTCCTCCAGTTTGTCCAGATTATTTTGAATTTTAATCTTATTCTCCAAAGCACTTTCAACTCCTCACAATTTACTATTGTCCACACACTCTATACCATTATCTAAGTCATAGTGAGCAGAACCAAACCCAAAACTGATACATGCCCTTCCAGCTCGATTATGAACCACTGATAACTACTTTCTGAGAATGGTTTCCCAAACAATTATGTGCCCCCTTTATAGTAGCTCCATCAAGGTTATGTTTCCTTAGTTTGTTTATGAGAAGGCCATCCAAGACAGTATCAAAAGCCTTACAAAAGTCAAGACATACCATATCAGCCACTTTGTCCCTATTCCCAAGGCTTGTTACCCTGTCAGACAAAGCTATCAGGTTAGTTTGGCATGGCACTTGCTTAGTTTGAATTAGTCAATTGCATTAAGGTCAATGTGCTGGTTAGTTCGAACTAACATGGCCACATTGGGTTAATTTGAACTAGTTAGTTCGAAAAGTATAATCAAATTTATTAGTTCGATTTAAGGAAGCCCTTAATTCGAACTAATGAAAGCCTGGTGTGGCCAAGGCTTAAGTTAGTTTGAATTAAGCTTCCTTAATTCGAACTAACTTGCCAGTGTAGACATAGCCTTAGTTCCAATAAAGTAACCATTATTTGGACATCCTTGAGTACATGGCTTTTGTGAATATGATACAATCAAACTCTAATAATATTTCTGCCTGAATTCCAAAATCCTATGACAGGAAATGTTGGGGCAAATACATTACATTTATTTTAGGTACTGTGAAGAGAAGCCACATGGAGGTAGCGCTGATATCGCCATCCCATCTGCTAGATGTCACACCAGATATTAAGTAAATGAAGGCTGGATGAAAAGTGGTTGCTGTTTTAATAACAACAAAAAGTACAATTAATTATAAGTTGTCATTTCTTATTATGGGTATAGAATTTCATTATAGCAACATTGATTGATTGCTAAGATTTTTAAAGAAAAATGAAGGCACATACTAAGATTAATAAGAGCTGACCAGTGGCTATTTGTCTCCTCTTTTAAAAGTCATTTCTGACACTATCCTTCCCCCAATATCCAGACAGAAAAATGCAGATCCCTGCTTTACTCTGCACAGGTGTTGTGGCATCTCATTACCATATCTACCTTCTATCCCCCCGAAAAGTAGATTTCCAACTAAGGTTTTCCTCAAATAACTCAGGGATAGTTCCGCTATAAAATCTTAGATAAATGCATGTAGTGGGACATGTGAAGCTGTTTCACTTCTTGATGTACTTCACTTTTCATATTTAACTACTTACATGTTGAATACCACAGCCTGATATTTTGGCATGAGCAGTCCCCCCTTTTCCATGTGATTTCATGTTTGATTGTTCATTTGGAAATCACCATTTTTTTATGTGATCCATTATAATGTATATATCTAATTAGCTCAAATAAAGAATCTGTTATTCTTCACGAATAACTTTTCCAATTCATGCTGTGAATTATTTTGTTATTTTTCATCTTTAAGGGCATAGGAAACTTGTGTTCTTTGCCATATTCAGTTAAATTTTGAAGATTATTAATGTGTGTCATTATATTGTTAGATAAGGTAGTTATGACAATGTTGGTATATTCCTGCAATTAATCTTAGATTTCCTTTCAATGCATATTTCAGTAGTATAGCAGCTAAAAAAATACTGATTGATAGTTTGCATTAGAACTGAATAGTGCGAGAAATGAAGACTCTGGAAACAAAAGCCTGACAAAAATGCGAACAAATAAATCAGCATAGACTTAGAATGCCAAAACAAAAATTATTTATGTTTTAAAAACAATTCTTTCCCCACTACCACATTCTCACAGTATCCCTTTCTCCAAAAGGGAAATCCAATTGACTTATTTTTCTGTTCTCCTTTAGACTGATTTTTTCAAGATTTTAGAAAAATTAAATATAATCTTAGCACCTTAGATTTGTGTGATTAATATGCAGTATTTAACATATACATATATTTGTAAGTTTACATCCTGTAGTCTTAAACCATTCAGCTTTTCACCCAGAAAAATCTCCTGGACTTCATATAGAGTTTCATGTGTGATAATCATGCTGGATTGGGCCATTAAATCATTATACATTCTAGGTGTGTTGCTTCATTATCTTGTCTCAAAGTTTGTGGAGATTTTTACTAATAGAGATATGTGAAATACAACAAAAAGTGAAATTGCTCAAAATCTGAAATTTGAAAAACTAAAAATATATGGACTTTTCATTGAAGAGTTTACCACATTTCTCAAGGCTGATTATTTTGGGGATGGGACAATTCTTGGTTGATCTGTATTTATTTTTTTTTAAATAGCTATTGGATAACACAATATAAAAGGGAATAAATGAGCTCATTCCAATCAAAAGGTGAATTTGAGATCTGAATGTCAAACTTGCATAAAATAAATTATTTTTGCTAGCTTGTATCCTTGTGATAGGTTATGTCTGGTGTTAGAACCATGTGTATGTCTGGTGTTAGAACCATGTGGAACTCTTCTACTCATTCTGATGGCCTGCTTTTTAAGAAATGGTGAGCATCCACATAGGCTATCAGAGTTGTCGACTTCTGATTTACATTTTATGCAATTTATTTAATAAGCTAATTTGCTGTTACCATTAGGCTACTTCTATCTCTTTCTCGTTTAATCTTTTTGTGTCTTCTTGCATGTTATACCTTCTGTCCATTGGGGCTCACTTCACTTGGAGATCCTTCTTGTCCGTGCCCTTTGACTGAAATGGGAATGGGGTGTGTAAGTGAAAAAACTTTTTACCCTATTTCCTCCTCTCTATGAGGTATTTTTTTCTCCTCAGGGATAGGACTAAGTGAAATTTACAGAGAGAGAGAGAAAGAGAGAGAGAGAGAGAGTATACCTGCACAGGTCTTATAATAAAACAAAAAATATGAAAAAATAGAGAGAAAAAATAAAACAAATTAAATGTTGTCTTAGTAGTATCTTACTGATGAACAGACCATTGTTAAGATAAATCTTTTCTTCTATAGAGAAGCTATGTACAGAATAAAAAAATAAATAAATAAATAAAAAATAATGTTCCCTCTTTTGACAATTCACATCTCCTCAGCAACTGTTTTGAATGGGCCTCTTCCACTCCAATTGAATTGACCTTCTAGTACTTTCCTTCCTCATAAATTGTAACTCACCCTTGAATGTGTATATAAATACCTCACAAACTGAAGTTCCAACTTGATGCATCTGACAAAGTGGGTTCAAGCCCACAAAAGCTTATGCCTAAAAATATTTTTTGTTAGTCTCTAAGGTGCCAAAGACACCTCGTCTATACAGAATAAGTTAACAAACTTTATACTACTACCTTGTATAGCTTCAGTCTCTGTTGTCTTTGGCTTCTTTGTTTTTGCTCTGGCAGGAAGTGTATGTCAGGTAACTAAAAAACTGCATCAAGAGTGTATAGAAATGTGGTATAGCAATAATTCCTGAAACCATCATTTTATAGCACAGTCTCAACATACCCTAAAAGTTTACTTGGTTAAAGGTTAAGTAGCTAAGGCATACTTAGTTTAAATTACATAACAGAAAATTGTTTTTGTTCTTTTAGGGTTTGTCTTCACTGAAGAACTAACCTAGGTGGTTACTTAAATGTTGCCACTAATCCGGCTTCCATCCACACAAACAAAACTATTACCCAAATTTGGTAGTGTTTTATCCCCAGGGTATCTTTCCCATTTTGGGTTATAAACTAAAGCCCAAGTGCTGAGTAGCACTCAGGTTAGAAACTGTGGGTTGTAGCATGGATACAGACTAAACCTCTCAAGTGTTGATAATCATCCAATGCCTTTCCACAGTTCCCTCTGTGCACCCTGAAGGTCTGAAAAGTCCTGTCACAATTCACTTGGTTACCAAAAATAGCTTTATAAAATAGTCTCAGAGTTGTATATCTTCAGTCATGGGTCCTTATAAGCATACAAGTAAGCTTGCCCCATTTGGTGGTAGGACATGAACCCACACAGAACTTGGCAGCAGTAGGCATGTGCTCATATGTATCTGCGATTGTAACTGTAGTGGAAAGATGTGAGTATAGGTTGGTAGGTGTCTATTTGGAATGTCAGTGCAGGGGCTAAAGGATGTTGGGGACAGGGAGCTCCTAGGTTCTGGAGTTTCTGTAGCATGGAGGCCTGTTGGGTGTTAGACTGAAGGGAGCAGAGAGCTGATGAGGCTACTAAAGCTCTGTCTACACTTGGCCAAATAAGTCAACTTAGCATGTCCACACTATAAAATTAGGTCGACTTAAAGTCGACCTTGCCAAATCGACTTAGAGAGTTCACACTGGACGCCTAAGTCAACTTCTAAGGGCTAGGTGGACCTGGGAGTGGTCCATGGTGGGAGGGGGGGCAGCATTTTCCCCATTGTACCAGGGTACAATGGGTGCTGATCAGGACAGGGACAGGGGCAGGGTATAGCAGCGGGGTGGGCAGGGCTGTGTCCTGCCCTGTGGGTGGTCATGCCAGGCTCTGGCTGTGCCAGGCACCCTGGCAGGGAGGTCAGTGGGGGAGCCCTGGGGGCCCTCTAAGTCAACTTAAACTCGATTTAGGGCTAAGTCACATCTACACTGGCTTAAGTCGACTTAATAATAAGCCAATAAGTCAACTTTAAACTAGGTTTTATAAAGTCAACTTAAAATTTCCTTAAGTCAACTTAAGCAGCAGCTGAAGTCAACTTAAGGGGATTGTAGTGTAGACACAGAGTAAATTAAGTCAACTTAAGCAGGCTTAAGTCAACTTTTTTACAAGTGTAGACGCACCCTAAGGGAGACTGGTACACCTGTTTGTGGTGGTAGGAAGTAAGGGCTTAGTATGGGACACCATTCCTTTTCCTGCCCTTTGCCCTTCTCTTCCAGCATCTACTGCTTCCTGGCTTCTCCTTTCAACTTCTGATTTAGTAGGGGAAGCAGGGAGAGGCTACACTGGGTTGTATACTTAGTAGGTGACACTACTGCCTATAAGGAGGAACTGCAGATAAATGCCTGCAACTTTCCCACAGTTCAGCCACATGTTCAAGAATTCAGGAATGTATAACCCAGCCACCAAATGTGTGACTATCATGCTAGAAATTTAACATTTGGCATCTCTGTTCTATGTAAGTTAGTGGGAGTTATGAGTATTCAGCAGCCTGGAAATCTGGCCTGAAATCAGATGCTAGAGCTCTATGCAGAGGCTTATTTTTTTTCTTCACTTGACTGATCATGACATAATTTGAAATGTTAGTAACACCAGCAGTTGATTGGATTTGATTGTTGGTCTTGCTGTGATCCAGCTACCTGAACAAAATATCCTTTATGTGCACTAATTTCCTTCTGTAGTCTAAATCTTAGCTTTCTGATATAGATTTTTACACTGGTCACAATGTTCAAGTT
>ML685883.1:7626564-7654238 GCA_007922175.1 Pelusios castaneus
CTATGCCACTTTTAGGTTATGTCTACACTGTCAGTTTAAGTTGACTTAAGGAGGCTTAAGTCGACTTAAACAAAGCTGCATCCACACTAGGCTTTCATTAAGTCGACTTAAGAAATTTCTTAAGTCGACTTAATGAAAGCTTAAGTTGACTTAATAAGAACCATCGGGTAGGTCGACTTAAGCCTGCTTAGGTCGACCTAACCCTTCTTTAGGTTGACCTAAGCCCAGTGCGGATGTTTAAGTCCACTTTGTTAAGTCGACCTAAAGGCAGTTAGGTCAACTTAACAAAGTGGACTTAGTCCACATCCATGAACAGCACTTCGTTAAGTCGACTTAGTAAGGTCAATTTTAAGTCGACTTAAAGTCGACCTTATTAAGTTCACTTAACAAAGTCGACCTAACTTTTTGTAGTAAAGACATAGCCTTAAAAACTAACAAATTTGTTTATTTTATTATTTATTTTAGGGAGTCTATGACAGGAAGACAGACAGTTTTTATTAATTTTTCAGAGGCAGATGAAAGGTCTGGAGACTAACTGCTTTTGCCCATCTATCCATAGCTAAGGGAAGCTCAGTTTATTGCCATCTATGATTGGGAGAGAGAGCCTGTTCTGCTCCTAGCATGCTTCCTCTGTGTCCGTGTCTCTGTCAGTCTCTGGCCATTTGCAAGACCAGCATTTTTAAAGCTGAGGGTTCAGTTTGAACCTTTGTGGAAAGAATAAACCATTCTAGCCTGAATAGAGTCAGAAAGATGTTATTCCCCAATAAACAGATATTCTATTGTTTCCTTCAGGACTCTGTTTTGTGTCATTGTTTTGTTTCCTGTTGATTTCTTCCTTAACAGCCTCTTTTTACTTGATTCCTGGCCATCAGGCAAGTTAATATCAAACAGATATCCTGAGGGGTTTGTGATATTTATATTTTTTTAAAAAATGCAGCACATAACACCTCATTCTCCACATCTCGTTTGAGGCAAATACTTCTAATTTTCCTGTGACTAACTAGTAAAAAGTTATATGCTTACAAAGATCAGATTAATTATTATTATTTATTTATTTATTATATTGATGTTGTTAAAACAGATCAATATATCAATACTTTCAACAAGATACAAGATCCTTTTTAGCATCACTGGCCTCTGATTCAGTGGCAGCGTGGTTGAGAAATACATTTTTAAAAATGTATAGCCAAGATCATGCATTAGATTTTCTAATGTTACTGAAACTGAAATCAAGCTCTATCTGATTATTACACATTGTCAAAACTTCCAACCCCTCAATTACTCAGTGACTTTTTAAACATTTCCTGGTATTTTATTCAAATAAATGTTTTAGTTAAACTGTTTTGAGTCAGGGCCATTACTTATTTATAGTTGCTTGAATAGCTTGTAACTGCAACTGCAGATGTTTGCCCCACTAATGAACTCATGCAAATTCTTCTCTGCCTTTACAATAAAAGAGTGATGTATAGGAGGCCTTGAAGCAAAGTTGGCACATCAGCAATCAGGAATCAAAAGCAAAATATCCTGAATAATATTGCTAGGGCTGACAACCCAAAGTAGCAAATGAAGCAGAAGGAACTCAAACTACCAAGAACCTATTTATTTTTTCCTCTCCTGAACTGCAGACTGTAGACAAAACAAAAGTGACTTGCAGATAGGTTGCATTGCATGTGTCCATACAGTTTCAACCAAAACAGTCCCTTCAACTGTGTCCTCAGTTTTGGAGAAATATACTAACTCTGAGTAAGAAATCAAAATGAAAATATTAACTTGGTCTGAAAACCATGAGCTCCAGTGGACATTAAAACATAACACTTGCCATATTAGATCAGACAGATGGCCCACCTATTCTCTGATAGTGGCCAATACCAGATGGTTCTGAGGCATAAACCTTGCAAAAGGCAATTATAAAATAACTTGTTCCTATGGAAAGATTTATCATAACCCCCAATAGTTAGATGTTGACTTATGCCCCAAAACTTGAGGTTTTATAACCCTGCAAAGGTTATTTTTCTTTCTTTCAGAAAAATATTTCCTTTTATAACTACTGATATTCATATCTTGTAAATGTGTTATCCTGCTCTAATGCCTGCTGTTTCCTGCAGCTGTCAGTCATCCAGTTCCCAAAACATTTGGCTAGATTTTGAGAGGGAATGAGGGCAATGATTTTTTGTTTGTTTTTAATCATGCCTGGTAACCTCAAGCAGCAGGTGATTTAGACTGTTGCAAATTTATAATTCTTAAATTCTGCTGATGGCAAGTAGATCCTATAACAGATCAACCCCATTTTGCCTCAATACACCCCCTACAATCTGACTGTCATCTCTTTTGCCCCAAGTTGTTAGATAATATTTAGAACCTTGTAGGTTGTTTCTTTAGGAGGAGGAAGTGATGGTGCAGTCAGGTATTTGATGTGATTCTGTTTATTTGCAATGAATTTATACAAAGGCTTGTTTCTGAAAACATATTACAAATTAAACAACAGGATGCCAATTTTTGTTTATCTGTTCCAAACCTCTTTCCAGCCAACACTGTCTAAAAAGTCCCATCTCTTCACTTTCTCTTGGGATTTGTTTCTAGTGCTTCTTTAGATTTCAGATTGGCTCTTTGGGTGCTTCTGTTTACATGTTCTCTGGATGCTTCTGCTAACAGATACAAACTATAACAATCAAAAGCTGTCCCTACATAGTTCAGTTTCTGACCAGTCTTGCATATGGACTATATATGTGGTAGCTCCTAGTGTTTCAACCTCTTTCTTTAAAAAAAGTAAATTAAAGTTAAGAACCCTAAATGAAGGGTGGCTCTCACACTCACCGAGTTCAATGAGGTTTCCCCCAGCCTCTATCATAACATTACTGTCAATATTTATTTGCACTTTGGCAGCACCCACAGGCTCCAATCAGGAATCCCATGGGGCTAACTGTTTTACAAACATACAAAATGAAGATGAAGATGGTCAATGCTCCAAAGAACTAAGTAGAAGAGTATAATAGGTGGATACAACAACGGTGCAGGAAGCACAAAGAAACAGGCAGTTAATTCTGATTAGCATAATCAGACCATCATCAAATGTTTTGGAGGCATCCCAACATAGATGAGTTTGTTGGGATAAGGAGTGGTTTTGGTATAACCCAGCCCTCATGTTCTCAAGCATAAATGACTATGTTGGGTCACCTCCTATTTTCCACCAATGATTGAAACTGATGTGGCATTACTTGTGATTTTAATACTTTCTTCTCCCTTACAACTTACTCCATTGTTTTTAATTAAGTTTTATCCAAGGGCTTGAGCAGTCCTGTAAGATACTGAGTATCCTAAACTCAGAGGGGGTGTAACACTTCACAAAAGTGATCAGCACATTGCAAGACCAAGACCTTCACAAGGTGTTTTTAATGAAAGGAGAGCCTGCTCATTGGGTAGATAGTCCAAAATAACTTCAACTCTGATGGATCATAGTGTGAGGCCAAATTCCATGGAACAAAATGGGGCATCAGTTGTTGGTTTCTCAGTTTTAAATCCCTCCAGAATGTACTGAAATTGGAACATTTCTCAAGGACAGATAATGAAACACAAAAATAGAGCACAAACATATAAAATCAATACAGAGAGAAGAGTGTGTGTGTGTGTGTGTGTGTGTGTGTGTGTGTGTGTAGGCTTTTTACACTGAATATATTCTTTCTTCTGTGGAAATAAAGTTCATAGATAAAGAAAAAATTTTGTTCCAAATATTCAAATATTTATATTCTTTCACTATATATATTGAGCATAAAATTATTTGAGCGCCATGTTTTCCTAGCATTTTATATGTATTGTACATTATTTTATAATTCAAAAGAGATGTATTTCTGAAGTATTCAGATTATAAATAGAGGGTTACACACCTCATTGCTTCTGAAGTTTGAACTCTACTTTCAGTGAGAGAGAGCAGCTTATTGAGTGCTACCTGTGATATGCATAGGCAGCAGCAAGAGGCACCAGAATGATTACACTTGCCTGCAAACACCAGGCAGTCTGTGGGCCTGATTTTCCTCTAAATCTCACTTATCCTGCTGTCTGATTTTCACCAAAATTAATAAGCTTCTTCCTAATGATGCTTAAAACATTCCCTAAAATTTTGGATTTAATCACATGTGGTATTCAAAAGCTACAGTATTATATACAGGCAAAGAGAGGAACAGAGAAATGCCCATCAAAGCTGAGTGTAAAGAGTTGCCAGCAAGTTAAATGTAGCACCTTCACTTTGCTTGGCCAAAAATAGTACTAACATTTTTTGTTCAATCTACTTTACCTCTTTATATTGTGAGTCAATAGGGTTTATGAAGTTTTAGGCAACAGTGAAATATTTTAGAATTTTTAAAACTCTTAAGAAAATCAGAATAACAGCATATTGAATGATAAGATCAGTTTTCATTAGCTTATCAGTACCATTTTTAGTAAGCAGATGTTGCCTGCAAGAGAAAAAATAAAACCTCACAAAATGGAAAAATATTTTATTTTCTAATATAAAATGTGAGAGAACTCCCTTTTTAGTTGTAGAAGTTTATTAAAGTACCATAAACCTCCCAATGACATCTGGCTTTATGTAAGTATTTCATGTGTTTTGCCTTGACAAAGACAATTTAGTAGTGATGTGTTTTCTATTTAGCTACGCTCTCTGGTCCCTCTTTTTCCATAAAGCTGGTATGAGCTTAGTGAACCTCAAATTTGCTGATCTGTACAAAAAGGAGTTATGACTCTGTGTGTCACCTGGTAACTAGAACAAACAAGTTTTGTTAGTAAATTTTTCAATTCTATCAAGGTAGTGACTGGGGAAAAATGTTGGCCTCTCTAATACCATGTTTCACACATACACACACCCTCTCACGCACACATATCCATATCAATTTAGCAGCCAATGAGAGAATTCAGGAACTAAGAACAAGTCTGTATTTATTAAGGGTCCTAAACAAGAATGACTTTTAGAGACAAATAGTAACGGGATATAAATACAGGAACTAAAAGGCATTTTGTGATTGCACTCTGCAGAATTTTGTTCATCTCTTCGTATAGTCATTTACTTCATAATTACAAAATTGATCTTGGGCTTTAATCCTGAGTAAGATTTTTCCGTCCATATCCACAAAGGTAGCATACATAAAGTGCATTAGTGCTTAATTTGTGTCAGGACTTGCCAGGGCTGAGCCCAGCACCTCTAACCATTGATTTTAACATTACAATCATGGCAAACATCCCAGCAGTGTTCAGTAATATCAGCTAGCTTGAATTTGAGTCTTCATTCTTGGAAGGCTTCTGAAGTCAATGGGCAAGAAGCTGTTAATGGTTGTTCATACTGGTACTAATGGGGCTGTGCTACAAGATATCTCAGAGAAAATAGATGATTTCAGGGAACTCAGGAGTGTGCTGAAGAAGAACAATGTCCAAGCAATCTTCTCTGAGATCTTTCTTGCCTCACTAATGAAGAAAGATAGAAGATCCTGAAAGTGAAGTGCTGGATAAGTGAGTGATACATGGTATTGCTTTTGTGGAACATTGGTTAACCTTCTACAGAAGAACCTATATACATTGGATATAGAGTCATAGAATCATAGGCTATGTCTACACCAGAAAAAGTTAAGTCGACTTTGTTAAGTCGACTTAAAGCCAACCTTATTAAGTCAACTTAACAAAGTGGACAGAGTTGACTTAAAATTAAGTCGACTTAGTCCACTTTGTTAGGTCGACCTAACTGCCTTTAACTCGACTTAATAAAGTCGACTTAAGGGTTACTCTCCATCCACACCAGGGCTGGAAGGAACCTCATGAGGTCATCTAGTCCAACCACCTGCTAAAAGTGGGATCACTCCCACTAAATCATCCTAGCCAGGGTTTTGTCTAACCGGACCTTAAATGTTTCCAAAGACAGAGAGTCCATCACCACCCTAGGCAAGCCATTGCAATCCTTCACCACCCTCCTAGTGAGAAAGTTTTTCCTAATATCCAGTCCTGACCTCTCCAGCTGCAACTTGAAACCATTGTTCCTTGTTCTGTCCTCTGTTACTACTTAGAACAGCCTAGCTCCCTCTTCTTTGGAGCACCCCTTCAAGTGTTGAAGGTTGCTATCAAATCCTCCCTCAGTCTTCTCTTCTGCAGACTAAATAAGCCTAGTTCCTTCAGTCTCTCCTTGTAAGTCATGTGCCCCAGCCCACTAATCATTTTTGTTGCCCTCTACTGAACTCTTTCTAATTTGTCAACATCTTTCCTGTGGTGGGGAGCCCAAAACTGGACACACTATTCCAGATGTGGCATCACCAGTGCCGAATTGAGGGAATAATTACATCCTTCAATCTGCTGGCAACACTCCTACTGATGCAGCCTAATATGCCATTGGCCTTTTTGGCAACAAGAGCACACTGTTGACTTGTATCCAGCTTCCTGTACACCATAGTCCCCAGGTCCTTTTCTACAGTGCTGCCACCTAGCCAATCGATCCCCATCTGTAGCATTAAATGGGATTTTTCCATCCTAAGTGCAGGACTTTGCACTTGTCCCTGTTGAACCTCATGAGATTTTTTTTTAGCCTAATGCTCCAATTTTTCTGTGTTTCCCTGAAGCTTGTCCCTGCTCTCCAGCGTGTCTAGCATTCCCCCCAGCTTGGTGTCATCCCCAAACTTACTGAGCATGCAACCTATCCCATCATCCAGATCATTAATGAAGATGTTGAACAGAACCGGTACCCGGACCGACACCTGGGGCACTCCACTTGTTACTGGTTGCCAACTAGACATTGAGCCATTGATTCCTACCCACTGAGCCTGATGATCTAGCCATTTTTCTATCCACCTTACAGTCCATTTATCCAACCCATACTTCCTTAACTTGCCAACAAGAATGCTGTGGGAAACTGTATCAAAAGCTTTGCTAAAGTCAAGGTATATCACATCGATGGCTATTCCCGCATCCACAAATCCAGTCATCTTATCATATACTTCACTGAAATAGAAGAAAAACCAATCTCTTCAGGAAAAGGTGACTAGAGTAGTCAGGAGGATGTTAAACATATAGCAAAATGGGAGAATACAAAGAGGGAAGATATGAGCACTCATTTAGCACACAAGGGATATTTTAAGAACAAAATTAATTAATTAACTGAAGAAAAAGAAAAGAAGAAATATACATCTATCATAGAAGCATGGGTAACAAACAAGAGTCATTGGTCTGAACTGTCATCTACAGATGTTTCCTGTTTATCTCAATGCTCCCTTAGATCAGGAGAGGTGTCTCAGATTTTTCACATTGATGATCTGCTATCAACTGGAAAATTCTAGCTGTATGTACTTCCTTTTGCTCTTCTATCTGGTGCCCACAGCCTGTACATTCTTGTCTTTCTACAGCCAGGCAGAAAGCTTCCATGACCTCTTGCCTCTGATGATTATGAAGTGCCCGCCCTTCTCTCTAAATATGACTATCTTCAATTTCTTGGTGGCCAGTTACTCATTTTTCAAACCTGGGGTATATATGTTTCCCCATTCTGAATGTCTGTGAAATCCTCACCTTCTCAGATTTTTAGTATTGTCTCTACTTGCCCCTACAATCCAATAATCTTCCTCTAGCACAGCCACCAACTTGTTCTTCAAGTACTAGAAGCCCCTTCTGGCTGCAGCCATGAAATAAAACTTGGCACATCCATTGCAAGATACCATCATTTGTCAGGTACCAACCATCTAGAAGTCACATATAGAAAAATTTGAGGTTTTTGTTTTAAAGTTTTCTTTTTGAAATGTATGTTAATTTATAATTTGAAGCAGGAAGGGGTGGGGGGGGGTGTGTGTGTGGAAATGTTATCCCTGAAAAAAAACCTTTCAGAATTATCAAAAAAAAAATGTTTCAAATGATCTGAACTTTTTTTTCATTGAAGATTTTGACATTTCCATAGTTTGTCCCAATGCAAAACAGGATTGTGTTTTCAAAATTTAAAAAATGTTCAAAGAAAGAAAAAAAATATTTGCTTTCCACCTCTACTATTTATCAGATACATACTGCACTAGGGGATGCTTGATGATTTTAGTGTTATTAGCAAAACTTTAGAACGCATACTGTCAGTATAACACTACCGCCTCTTTTAAACAGGCACTATAAAAATGTCTAAAGTTGATCTATAACTCTCTGTTAATTTATCACTCCCTTGCAATGACCCTCAGACTTAGAGTTAATGACTGGTGTAAATTGTACTGCATGCAAGGAGAGTGAATATCTCCCCCGGCCTTGTAAGAGTTCCTCCATTCTGCCACAATAGATAGGCAATTGCCAATCTTTTTTTTTTTTTTTTTTCAGTTTCACTGCCTTCAGGATTAGATCTTGGCTCAGGAATGACTAAATCTTTTACTTTTATTTATAGAAAATACTTGGACCCAAAATGTTTTGGTTTTTTTTTAATAATTTAGTTTGTATTTTTAAATTGCACTCATGGATTTTTAGTATTGCTTGAAATTAGTCTTCATTGTGATTTCTTATTTCTTTGGTTCTTATCATTTGTTTATCTTCTTCTAGGCTTCCTGTTTCTACACAGATATCAGCAGATGTCCTTGCTGCTGCTTCTGATGTGTCTGAAGTACTCATGTCTGTTGTGCCTTCCTTGAGTTTTCCTGCATCACCATCAGTGTGCCAGGAGAGTTTGTGCCATAATGGAGGGACTTGTCAGCATATCCATCTTACTAGTGGGGCCTCATCATTTCAGTGTGATTGCCCTCTACATTTCACTGGGCGTTTCTGTGAAAAAGGTAATTGTGCTTCTTTTTTTTTTTTTTTTTTTTTTCTATATTCATTTTTTAAATGTCAGTTTTCTGTTTCTCCAGAACAGGAGAAAAGGAAATGAGAGGGAATCACAAATACTTTCCCCTGCTTCTGATTTTCCTCACTCTTTGTAAATTAGGAGTCAGTTCTCTGGAATAAATGGAATAACATTTATGTGAAGCTCAGTATAGCTAAAACAAGAAGCAGAAACATTGACAACAATTGCAGAATAGGTTAATTAAAGTATCCTGTGTGGAATATCAATGGTCTCAGTGAACTACACTACCTAATATGTTTGGAAGAGAAAAAATGTTACTCATTCAAAGTAAGAGAAATATTTATATCTCCTTAAAGACAGCAAGCTTTTCATTTAAAGAAAATGCAGTTGTTGCTCTCATTTTTCTTAACCTGGATGATATTTCTAATTTTCGGACTGACTTCCATTTAACTGTATGGAACTACTGCTGACCTTTAGAAGACTTTCTCCCTGCATTTTGTTTATACCCTTATTGAATTACTGCTTCATGTGGATTCTGATCTTCCTCAGGCAGCTCAAAGAAACATATTTTAGTTAACATTGATGTTGGATAAAATGATTTCTCCAGATAACTTTGGTTTTCTTGTAAAAATTCTGAATGATATAAGACAAATAGGTCAGAAAATGTTACCTTTTATGTTTTCAATCATAATTATGTTATGCTATTGTTTTTCAGAAACCTCCTTTTTAATAGGTAGCATAGTAAGTTTAAAATCTTGTTTTAACATGTAAGGTATAATCACCTTTCAGTGGTGGTGGATAATTCCCATTAGCACTAATGGGAATTACTTGTGCGTAGCTAAAGGAGAATATGCCCTCATTATAATTAAAGTTCTAATATCCTTCTAATAGACTTTCTATTGTATGAAATAGTACCATGCAACTAGAGCCAAAAATGCACTTTCCAGATTGTCAATATATCTGAAGATAATGGAACTAACCCCATCACCTTGTATCTCTGGCTGAAAGTAGGTCATTGTACAGTATGTGAAACCAATCAATGACTCTAAGTTAGAAAAAAATGACTGCAGTGTGATGCCTTGGATTTCAGAAAGTGTTTTGTTACTTTTCAACTCTTTCCCGAGTTCATAGTAAATTAAATCATGCCCATAGTTTTTCAAATTGTTAGTGTTAAAACTGATCTGTGGGAATATATCCCATGCATCTATTATATAATTATATAATTGTATAGTTATTTCTGAAGGCATTAAAGTTGTATAATCTGTGTGATAAACTACCTGGCTAAAAAAACCTTCATTTCCCCAGGCAAGTTCTTAAGACAGAACATGTTTAATGGCAATATAGAATCTTTCTGGTGGTTATTTCTTAAGGTTATTTGAATTTTAGGGCTATAGGTGAAGGAATTTTAGGGCTATAGGTGAAGGAATTTAAAATAGCAACCCCTGTACCAGCAGAAGCTCCTATATTTCAGGAGCACTCAAGTAGTGTTTGACCTTTCTTTGGGTCCTGACAGGAACATACATCTTTAAACTGCAGCTGAAGCACCATCATCATCCTGCTATCAAGATCTACCCATGGTGTATAGTGAATGAATTCATCCACCTTGTCTAATGCCGCTTGCTTCTGGGACTGCATTGCCCAGCACAGGCTGGGATGGTTGCCAATACCTTATGCTGAGACCATATCACCCACCAACTGGTCTTTCTATCTCCAGGAGCTCTTTACTGTGGGTTACTTTGGTGAAAGTTGGTGTAATCCCACAGGGGAATCAAACGTGATGAGCCTAATACTTCTCTCATTGAAGTCAACGATAGTTTTGCCCATGGACTTCACTGGAAATCAGGCCAGTTGTCTATAGAAACTCTTTTTAAAAAATCATTTATAATTAAGCTGACTTGACAAATAGAAATAAGACATATGACCTGTTTAAACACCTATTTTTAAAAACAAGTGAAAACATTTTTGCCTGTTTGGGTGATGCTCTATCCCCATCTTGTGGCACCTAGCCCTGCAAAAGATTGAGGAGTCTTCTATGGTGTTAGCGAAAGGCCTCAGAGTTTAGTCCATACAGTACAGGCTCAGACACTAGATTTCAGATGTCCCGGGTTCTATCTTGTCCGCTGACATCTGGGGCCTGTGAATGTTGCATAACATATTAGCACACACATTGACATTGTATTGTTTCAAAAAACTTTGGTATTCTCTGGCAGATTGAAAAAACATCTTTATTAAGTTACTTATGGCACACTACTTATTTGATAATACTGTCCTTAAGGACCGAGTATCAAGTACATTGATGCAACCTTCTTCAATTCTCTGTATGTGCATGCTTCTGCACACAAGTTATGGTGTCCTGAACCTTCATCACTGACTTCTGCACCTTGTGCAGACACAAAATATTGTCTCCATACATTCTGCTCGTGTTGGTGACCATAACATGAGCTGTGATACCAGACTTCCATCCTCCTGTGTCCTACACATGGTATTTGAAGTAGGAAGTATTGGATTTGGGGAGTGAACCTGTCTCTAAACTAGTGTCTGCTGGTAAGCACTCTGCATCTGAAAGAAAAAAGGATCATTTTTCAGAGAAGAGCTTCTGATGACCACAAGCTTGAAAACAAAATGGCACATGCTTTGTCAGTGCTGTGGACCTCTGGCAAATGATATATCTTACAAATAAACTGTTCTGCACTTTTCACCTTCTCCTAACTGAGGTCACCCTGTTCAAGATGTGTTAGAAACTGATGATGTTGTTAAAAAAGCTGTCTACATGGTATTGTGTGTCCAACAACAACAAAAAGTAACCTCACACCAAGCAGGATATGAAATTGGAGCATATTTTCAGAGCAGTGGATCTATATTGTAGTTCCTCACAAATAACATGAATAGGAAAGAACTTTCATTCTTTTAATGTGCCAGCTTTCATCCAAGGCTGCCTACATGTAATGAACAAGCAAAAGAATAAGCACATCAGGGTCCCTGGGTGCGAAAATCACTATGTCCAAATCACAGTCTTCCATCTGCTTCTTCCCAATGGGTGTCACTGAGAGAGTGTGAGTGACAAAGCCCATTCTGATGACAGTACTCATCCACATGTCTGTTTCATTATATGTCGGCATAATTCAGGTTCAGATTTGATAACACTGATATTAGTCTGTACACAGTGGTTGCAGTTGTGTTGATGGTATGTGATGCCGATGGTGGTAATAATATCGTTTAGTGTTTGCGCTGAAAGGGATTTCTACGTTGGTATATCACCAGAAATGGAGTTGATCAATTATTATTTTATTTTGAACAATCAGGGTCTGATTCTCTAGCAAGTGCAGTACACAGAGATGGGTGCATCCAAAATCCCCATAGCACAGAACCATTAACAGTGGGGCTTGAAAGGGAGGCAGTGTAAAGTCACTTAAAGCAGACGTGTACTGTATATGCATTAGGGAAATTGTTCTCTGGCTACTTGAGTATGTCCCTGTGATCAGTCTCTGTGTAATATTAGAGCAACCGTTCTCACCCATTGTTTCATGACACAAAAGTGTGTCACAGCACGTGGCTGAGTGTGTGGCCACAACTCCACCCACCACCAAAAGAAACCTTCTGCCACCGAAACTGTGCTGGTGACAGGGGCTTTCTTCTGGCACTGGGGATTAGTGCTGCTGCTGAATCCCCCTACGAAAGCCTTTGTGGCAGGGGTGCTTTCAGTGGCGGCAGGGATCAGCACTGTTTTTCTTTTTCTTTCTGTGCTGCTGAAAGCCCCAGTGGCAGCAGCTTTTTTTCAGTAGCTGCTGTAGTAATTCCTGGTGTTGGCTTTTTTCTCAGTGGCAGTGGGCCAGTAGGAGTGTTTGAGTGGCTGCCAAAACTTGCATTGGCGGTGGTTATTTTCAGCAGCAGGGGGCTCCTCTTTTTTATGCCGCCACTGAGAGTGCCAGCAATGCTGGCTCATTTTAGCGACAGGAGGCTCCTGTCTCAGGCACGGTTGGCCCTGTTGCAAACCACGTCCCAGTACAAAAAAGGTTGAGAACCCCTGTGCTAAAGGTTGAGAGTCACATACCTTTAAAATTACTAAAAAGTTTCAGGAATGTATCTCTTACTATCCATCTTACTCATCCACTTGCCATCACGAGTCAAATCACAGTATTAGCAAGAAAATGTCTAGTGTACATAACTGGTATACTGCTGACGGAACGTGCTAAAGGGGGCCTTATTATTTATCTGCAGGTCTTTTGACTCTGTTAGTATAAGAATTTCTTAAGGTAGATCAAGATACATCAGTTGTTTTCTACTGACAGTCACATATTTTGACATCATTTCAGCGCTTCCTCCTGTAGAGTGGAAGCCTCAGAAAGTCATTATCTCAATTACATAGTTCAGCTCAATAGTATTTAATTATTTGCAATTACTGCTTTTTCTTGGTACTGTATGTCACTCTTTTGGTGACATACTATAACAGCTTGTTCATCCCCTAAGAGAAAAAAAAATCAAATCTGAAGTATTAATACTGAGATGTTACGGCCATGCGTTTAACACATATTCTGGGTAGGACTGAACATGAACAATAATAGGTGGATCCCATACATATGTCTTCCAAACAACCGGGCACTTCTGAAATTTGGAAACGTGTTTGCATGAGAATTTGAAAAATTCTAAATCTATCTCTGTATATGTAAAAATCCACTCAACATGTGAAATCCTTAACTTGTGTAAATCAATATAGCTATATTGAAGTCTAGTTCTATCTGAATTCAACATCACAATAACTCCAATGGAGTTATATCAGTTTAATATTACACCAGCTGAGGATCTGGCCCACTGTATATAAGTGAAACCATCTGGAGCCCCATTTTCCTTTAAAACACTATCTCCTATTTTATACTTCTATTTTGTGTACTTGTCTATTAGTAACTGGCTGCTAAAGGTTTTATTTTAAGAGCTTTGACTTGAATTGTAGCACTGGTTTCACTGGTGGTGTGCTGCCAGCGTAAATTAAATCTTAATGTTAAACAAATCCATACTAGATCATGTAATATGAAGAAAAGACATTTAGGTGTAGAAAATATAGTAAAGCATAATTCATAATGCTAATGACTGAGCAGTGTACACTGTACCTTACTTTCTAATTTATCTGTTCACCTTTAGCCAATCACTTCATGTTATTTGCATGTAATATAAGCTTTGATTGCACTGTGAAATTCATTTAGATTTTTCTCCTTGAAGTTATGCCTTAATTTATATTAACTCAACAGTTGGATCTGCTTCATCATGATGCTCCAAGTCTTCAGTGGAGAAAACATGAGGATACACATACATGCTTTGTTTTTAATAACTGCAAGTAGGCAGATGGTTGTCTACTACTCTAAAGTTCATAGTGATAGATTTAGAATATCTGTGCCTGATGCTGAGGAAGCGTGTATGTCTACGACTATTAATTATAGGATTAACATTTTTAAACAGTCCCCAACATTTTTTACTATTCTATAAAAGTTCCACAAATAGAGCAATAAAAGACTATTTAAATGGACATTAAAACTAGGAAATCTTTTGTTTAATTTGATATCTTGCCCATGTGTATTCTGTACCTATTTAAAGGTCAATTCCATTTACAAAACTAAAAATAAAATAGGACCCAGCTGAATCTGATATCTATCTTGATACATATGTGTCTGGAGATTTTGCTATATTTATACCATAAGTGAGATGTATTTAATGTGGGCATTGCTAAATTCCTGCTTTATTAATTAATAGTTGACTGTATCAGACTCAACATGAAATCGCTCTTTGACTAATAGCTTTTGTAGAAACTAATCCTCACTTATATTTCCTATTTGAATCTTTGACTCACATCATTATCTTGGCATTTCTTCATTGACTTTATTCACCTGCACAAGTTTAAAACATGAGGATAAATGTAGTTGGGCCTGAGACCGTGAAGTACTGATTTCAGTCGGGAGTGAAAGCATACAGCATCCGGTCCATAATAAGGCATGGAAGGTACACACTAAGCAGTGTCTCTCTATTAGTTGTATTACAGAATACATGTTCTTTAAATAACACTGTAATTATACTCAATATTTTTCCTAAACAAGAGCCAGTTTCAAGAGATACAAAAGAAGAAAGAGAAACTTGGGAGAATGCAGTTTTTTCCTACAGATTTATTCATTCGTTCATTTTATATACAGCTTAAAAATGAAGTCACTTGCTTTGGTTCTGGTCTTTGGAAAAGGAATAAGGACAGCTGATAGAATGACTCCCCCACACCTTTGTTTGATCTTTGGAGAATGACTTTATTGCTGTCCTCCTTGTTATGGACAAATTAGTACATAGTTAAAAATTATGTATCCGGTTGTTCATGTACTGGCTATTATTATGCCAGTTGCTATCCTAGCAGGTTTAGGAATGGTACACAGGGCACTTTTAGACATCCCATTAGAGTTTATTTGATGCAATAATATTCAACAGAAATGTTATTTTGTGATGGTGATGGTTGTGGTGTTTGTGTGTGTGTGTGTGTGTGTATGTGAACATGCTTGCGTATACAGTGCATTGTGTATATTTATAAAGGTGTGCAAATAGCTTTAATATTTTCCACAGCTATCTTTCATTTCAATGTAGGACTAGACAAACATTGAAAAGCTTAATGTATTAATGTTTCTTAAAATCTTATCTCACTGTGGCTATGTCTACACTTGGTAATTTAAGTCGACTTAGTGTGTCCACACTTAAAAATAAAGTCGACTTAAAGGGGAACTTAAAAAGTCAATCTAGAGCGTCCACACTGGATGCCTAGGTCAACTTCTAGGGGCTTAGGGGGACCTAGGGGAGATCCACCTAGGTATAATGGGGCAAAGGGGGACAGGGACCTTGGCAGGGCATAGGGGCAGGGTGGGCAGGGCTCTGCCCTGCCAGGTAGGAGGGCATGCCAAGCTCCCCCTGTGCCCCTTCCCTGGCAGGGAGGGCATTGGTGTAGCCCTGGGGTAGCCCTAAGTCGACTTAGGGCTACCCCATGTCTACACTGGCTTAAGTCGACTCTAGGGAGTCGACTTAAGCCTTAGGTCTACTAGGAAGGTGGTTTTATAAAGTCGACTTAATTTTAATTAAGTAGACTTTATTTTCCTTAAGTCGACTTAAGCAGCTTGCTTAAGTCGACTTAACAAAACTGTAGTGTAGACGCAGGGTAAATTAAGTCAACTTAAGCAAGCTTAAGTCGACTTAATTTACCAGTGTAGACGCAGCCTGTATCATTAAGTAATGACATGATGATATAGTGAGATAGAAGAGGATCTTTGTAGAATCTCATGTCACTTTCCAAACTTTCTGAGAATTACATTTTCCTCCAACCTCCTAGAATTTTGTCCGTCATGCCCTCATGGGAATATAAGGGACAGAGTGTTGCCAGTCAGTCACTGAGATATGAAGTGAAGTGAGAGACCAGCTGTTATATTACAAACCTTGTTTTATTGTGTAATTGTGAAAGTGTCTGTGTGGGAGACTTTAGTGATGCTCCTTGGGGCACCATCTGCATGGGACAAACACAATCTCACTGGATGGCTGAGTCACAAGAAAAGGCAGACCACTACAGTGCCAAAGCAGCTGTTGGCAGAGAATGCTAGAGAAGAATTTGTAGACCATACACAGCTGTAGGGGGACACTCCAGCAGTAAGTTAACTTTTCTACACATAGGATTAATGTGATCTATAGTATATAGCTATCTTTGCTGCACTATGTACAATTTGCTAAGGCTTTCATTAGATGAATATATTGTATTTTGATTTTTTCCCCTGATAATAAATGCAGAAGTGTAAGAAGGGAAATAGTACGGAATAACTTCTATGGTCTGATAGAGGAAAGAGTAAAATTACATAGAGCAGGTCATCACCATTCAGGAGCACAGACAACATAATGCACACCCTGAATCTGTGA
This sequence comes from Pelusios castaneus, assembly GCA_007922175.1. Taxonomy (NCBI): domain Eukaryota; kingdom Metazoa; phylum Chordata; order Testudines; family Pelomedusidae; genus Pelusios; species Pelusios castaneus. The sequence continues at coordinate 7,643,249 of ML685883.1, forward strand.
ACACAGTGGCAATAATATTGCCATGCTTATAACTAAGAAATAGTTTGGTTCAGAGGTGGCTTTTGGGGTAGGTGAGGCAAGCGGCCGCCTAGGACCCCTAGCAGTAAGGTGCCACATCAGGGGTGGTCGCCTGCGTCGCCTAACAGGGGTCAGCAACCCCTGGCACACGTGGAGGCTGGAGCGGGGTCTAGCTGGGGCCTGGTGACCAGCTCGGAGGCCAGCTTGGGGCCAGGGGCCCTGCTTGGGGTGCAGCGGCTGGCATGGAGCCTGGGGCCCTGCTCAGGGCATGGGGGGACTGGCATGGCTGGGGCTGGCTGAGGAGTCTGGGGGGCAGCGTGGGGGCCAGCTGGATGGGTCCGACTTGGGGCCAGCATGATGGCCAGCTGGAGGACTGGGGGCAGGCGCGGCCTGGCTAGGGGCTGGCTGGGAACCCCAGGGCCGGTGCAGGGGCCAGCTGGTGACCCAGGGGCCAGTGCGGCCTGGCTCAGCACTTGGGGGCCAGGCTCGGAGACCGTAGAGGCCAGACTCGGGGCTGGGGGGGGGGCAGGGGTTTAGTCCCTCTAGAGGGCCCCACAATGAGCCTTTGCCTAGGGCCCCAGATAGCCTAAGGCCACCTCTGGTTTGGTTTGTAAATTACATAATTTCAGATTTTATAAATATCTACAAACCTTGAGTTGTATCTGAAGGCCTTTTAACACACTTCTTTATTTAAATAATTTGACTACTCTGCAGCCCAAAGCAGCTATCTGGTCTGCCCAATTTTCCAGTTCCAAGTATTCCTTTTTTTCCTCAAAAAACTATAAAAGTGCCTTTGGACAAGAACTGTCTGAATTGTACTATGCACATTAAATTAGTCCCAGGACTTTTGTCAGTAAAATCTTAGTTGTAGTATCTTTTTACATATATAATATTTGATGGGGGTTGTTTTTTGTTTTGTTTTTAATTAGTTTAATTAGTTTTTAATTATTTTAAACTGGAGTTTTTTTAGATTAACCTTAAAGTCATTCTGAGAATTAGGCTGTACACATCTTCATCTTTCAGCATGTTATACTTCATAAGATTGTGTGAAAGTTTGCACTTCTAGATAAGCATGTGGGAGGTGGCTGCAAAGGTTATAGCTAATTTTCCTCTTTGATGCACAGGCTTACCCACTCTTTTCCATACTGAGAAGAGTTGCAAATCACCAGCAGGTTCTGGCTTTTCTTTGTTTATGTATTATTAAAAAAAAAAAAACTTAGTTATTTAATATTAGAGCACACCCATCAATTTGACGTACATGTATTAATTATTAATTTTATTTATTGATTTTATTGATTCATATGATAGGTTATAAATTCCAGAGGGGTAGCCATGTTAGTCTGTATATAGCAAAAAAACAATGAAAGTCCTGTGGCATCTTATAAACTAACAAATTTCTTCGGGCATAAGCTTTCGTGGGCTGCAAAATACTTTATCAGATTTGACAAAGTGGGTTGCATCTGAGGAAGTGGCTTGCAGCCCAAAAAAGCTTATGCCTGAAGAAATTTGTTAGTCTTTAAGGTGCCATATGATAGTATAGATTTTCTGGGGTTTGCAGTCCTTTGTGTTTGCTTGGAGTTTCTGGTTCAAAGCTGAAGAGTATACCTGCAAAACTGGCTGATTTCATGGATCTCCTAAATGTGATTACCTATATCTCATAGGAAACATTCCTGTTTCTATCATTTCCTTGAAACAGAATCTGGAGCCACTTCTGATATGGTAGTTTCCTGTCCATTACCACTCATGGCAGGGACTATGTCTCCACTTGTAAGTTTAAGTCGACTTTAACTAAGTTAGGGAGTTGACTTAAGCCTTAGGTCTACTCAAAAGCAGCTTTTATAAAGTCGACTTAATTTTCATTAAGTCGACTTTATTTTGCTTAAGTCAACTTAAGGAAACTGTAGTGTAGACGCAGGGTAAATTAAGCCGACTTAAGAAAGCTTAAGTTGACTTAATTTACCAGTGTAGACACAGCCAAGGAGGAGCTTAACTTAAACCAAAAAAAGGAAGATAATATGGGAAAATATGAGCTGCCATCACACAATTGAGATAGTAAGAAAAAAATAAATCAAGGAATCAACAAAAACGAAGAGAAGGAATTCTTGAATTGACTATTCGCCTATGCTAGGAGCCTGGGGAAAAAAATAAAAGAAATTGAAATTGCACATTTATGAGCATAAATTTGATCTAGTTGGTATGAAACCTGCTGGGATGATTCTCATAATTGGAAAGTTAAAATCAATTGTTATAACCTATTTATGACGAATCAAGTGGGGAAAAGGAAACGTGGCATTTTATGTTAATTAAAAAAAAACTCATTACCTGTTTCTCAGTTAGTGATATCTCAGAAGAAACTGATTTATAAATGCTTATGAATCAGTACCCTAACAGGTAAAGAACAATTTAGGCTATTAGTTGGAGTCTGCTACAGAGCAGAAAATCACACGAGGGAACAGGATGACCAACTCCTTATATATCTATAATATGTAGGATAAAAGCTGCATGATCAAAGAGGACATTAATTTGTGTGCTGAACATATACTAGAGGTTTCATGCTGCCAGTACTAAAACACCATCGGAATTTCTAAACATTGTAGATGACAATTTCCTGACTCTAAAAGTGTTTCAGCCAATAGATCTTATACAAACAGATGAAGAGGAAGTGATCACAGAACTAAAAATTTATTACAGTTTACTTACAGATGATCATGGATTGATCACATTTATAATGTGCAAACAGAGTAAAATTCAGATCAATGTTATATATACTTGGTGCTTAAAAGGGTCAATTTCACAAAGCTGAAAACAATTACAAGCCAAATGAGATGGGAGGAAGAATTTCATCAGAAAAATGCAAATGATAATTGGGAAAAATTCAAGACAAGATGCCCCCAAACCCCCACATTCCTACAGTCAAGAAAGAAGGCAATATAAGTTTTAAAAAATGACTGGTTTAGAAGGGAAGTGAGGGCAGCTGTAAAAGATTAAAAATACAGCATCTAACAAATGGAAGAAAGAGTAAGTTGTTAATAATATCTATAAATCAGAAGTTAGGAATTATAGAAAATTGATCAGGGAAGGCAAGAGACACAAGGAGAAATCTATGTGCTTCAAAATGATCTGACCAAACTGGAGAAATTGTCTGTTGTAAATAGGATGAAATTCAATAAGAAAAATGCAAAGTACTCCATTTAGAAAGGCACAATCAATTGCACACATACAAAATGAGAAATAACTGCATAGGAGGGAGTACTCTAGAAAGGGATCTGTGGTTAGAGTGGATCACACGTCAAATATGAGTCAGCCGTGTAACACTTTTGGAAAAAAAATCATCCTGGGACATATCAGCAGGAGTGTTGTAAGGAAGTCACAAAAAGTAATTCTTCCACTCTATTCTGCACTGATATGAACTCAATTGGAGTACTGTGTCACATTTCAGGAAAGAGGCAGATAAATTGGAGAAAGTCCAGAGGTGGTGATTGGATGCCTGACATATGGGAGGGCAGTAAAAATGGGATAGGATCAGAAGTTAAAATAGGGAACAAACACGTTAAAAGTTAGGTATATTCAAGTCATCAGGGCCTGATGATACGCACCCTAGAATGCTTAAAGAGCTGACTCAAGAGATAACTGAATCATTGACTATTATCTTTGAAAAATCATGGAAGATTGGAGAGATCCCAGAGGACTGGAAAAGAGCAAATATAGTGCCCATCTATAAAAAGTGACATAAGGACAACCCAGGGAATTACAGACCAGTCTGTACCAGGAAAGATAATGGAGCAAATTATTAAGGAATCAATTAGCAAACAACAAGAAGAAAATAAGATGTTAAGTGATAGTCAGATGAATTTGTCAAGAACAAATCATATCAAACCAACCTGATAGGTTTTGATGGTGGGGTAACAAGTGTGGATAGAGGGGAAGTGGTAGATGTGGTATATCAAGATTTTAGTAAGGCTTTTGATATGGTCTCGCATTACCTTCTCATTCACAAGCTAGGGAAATAAAATCTAGATTAGTTGTTTTCAAACCTTTTTCTTGGGACTCAGTTGAAAAAAGTCATTTATGACTGCAACCCAACAATTACATCTTTCAGCAATGTATTCCAGTCCTTTGGCGACGGCAGCAGGTGGTGCTGCAACCCAGTGCCTGAGGGTCTGCGACCCAGTACTGGTTCCAGACCCTAAGTTTGAAAACCACTGATCTAGATGGAACTACTATAATATGGGTGCAAAACTGGATGGATAACTGCCCCTAGAGAGTAGTTATCAATGGTTCACAGTCATTCTGGAAGGGCATAATGAGTAGAGTACTGATTCTGTTTTTGGGTCTGATTCTGTTCAATATAGACTCATAAGGTATGTCTACACTAGAAAAGTTAAGTCGACTCTGTTAAGTTGAGTTAACAAGGTTGACTTAAAGTCAACCTTGTTAAGTCGACTTACAGCATCTACACTAAAACCTTAAGGCGACTGCCTGTGTCCACGCATGCAAGTGCTAGGTTGAAGGAGAGCAGCAGCTCAAGCCACAGCTTGGGGAAGGGAGCGGTGGCTCCCCGGGTCAAGGGAGCTGCAGCTCCCTGGCTCCCGGGGAGAAGGGGGGGCTGCATCTCCCTAGGACAAAGGAGCCGTGGCTCCCCAGCAAAAGGGAGCCGCGGCTTTGCCAGGAGAAGGGAGCTGTGCTCCCTTTTGCTGGGGAGCCACGGCTCCCTTCTCCTGGGGGAGCTGCGGCCCCCAGAAAGCCACGGTTCCCTTCTCTACAGGGGCCGTGACTCCTTTCTTCCCGGAAGCCATGGCTCCCCTCTCTTTTCCCCAGCCCATCCCCGTCTAACCCATGATTGAGTTATTGCAATCTTCAAATAATGATTTAAAGACTTTAAGCTACATAGAATCCAGCAGCAAATGAGCCATGCCTCACGCTATAGAGGACGGCGAACACTCCCCTCCCCCCCCAGCTCTTGCCAATGTCTCTTAAGGGAGAATTCCCTCCTGATCCCAAATATGGTGATCAATTAAACCATGTGGGCAAATCTCACCAGCCAGTCACCCGAGAAAGAATTCCCTGTAATAACTCAGAACCCACCTCATCCAACCTCCCTTCTCAGGCCAGTGGCATATCCACCAAAAGTAGTCAAAACTCAGTCAATTGCCAAATTAGGCTGTCCCATCATACCATCCACTCCATAAATTTGTCAAACTCAGTTTTGAAGACAGTTATGATTTTTGCCCCCACAGCTCACCTTGGAAGGCTATTCCAAAACTTTACTCCCCTGATGGTTAGAAACTTGCATCTAATTTCAAGCCTAAATTCCCTGATGGACAGTTTGTGTCCATTTGTCCTTATGTCCACATTGGTGCTGTACTCAAATAATTCTTCTCCCTCCCTGGTATTTATCTCTCTGAGATGTATTTATAGAGGGTAACCATACCTCCCCTCAACCTTCTTTTGGTTAGGTTAAACAAGCCAAGCTCTTTAAGTCTCCTTTCATAAGGCAGGTTTTCCATTCCATGGATCATCCTTGTAACCCTTCTCTGCACCTGTTCTAGTCTGAATTCATCATTTTAAACATGGGGGACCAGAACTGCACACAATATTCCAAATGTGGTCTCACCAGCACTTGTATAATGATACTAACACCTCCCTATCTACTGGAAATACCTCTTCTGATACATCCTATTACCGCATTAGCTTTTTTCACAGCCACATCACATTGGCAGCTTATAGTCATCCTGGGATCAACCAATACTCCCAGGTTCTTTTCCTCCCCCATCACTTCCAAATGATGCATCTCCAACTTATAGGAAAAATTCTTATTTGTCCCTAGATGCATGAACATGTACTTCCCGTGATTAAATTTCATCCTATTCCTAATACTCCAGTTTACAAGGTCATCCAGATCATTCTATATGATATCCCGATCCTGCTCTGCATTGGCAATACTCCCCAACTTGATGTCATATGCAAACTTAATTAGCACAGTCCCATTTTTTGTGTCAAGGTCAGTAACAAAAAGGTTAAATAAGACTGGTCACCCTTTAGTATGATCCAGTGTATTCTCTCCTTTAACCAGTTCCTTATTCACCTTTCTAATTTCATATTAATCCCCCTCTTTTGTAACTTAACTAATAATTCCCTATGTGAAATTGTATCAAATGCATTGCTGAAATCTAAGGAAATTAGGTCCACTATATTCCCTTTATCCCAAAAATCTGTTATCTTCTCAAAAAAATATCAGATTGGTCTGATGATTTAGATGATGGCATAAAGAGTATACTTACAAAGTTCGTGGATGATACCAAGCTGGGACGGGTTGCAAGTGCTTTGGAGGAGAGGATCATAATTCAAAATCATTTGGACAAACTGGTGAAATGGTCTGAGGTAAATAAAATGAAATTCAATAAGGACAAATGCAAGGTACTTCACTTAGGAAAGAATAGTCCATTGCACACATACCAAAAATAGGCAATGACTGCCTAGGAAGGACTACTGCAGAAAGGGATCTGGGTGTTGTAGTGGACCATAAGCTAAATATAAGTCAACAGTGTAACACTGTTGCAAAAAAAGCAAACACCATTCTGGGATGTATTAACAGGAATAATGTAAGTAAGACACGAAAAGTAATTCTTCCGCTCTACTCCGCCCTGATTAGGCCTCAACTGGTGTATTGTGTCCAGTTCTGGGTGCCTCATTTCAGGAAAGATGTGGAGAAATTGGATAAAGTCCAAAGAAGAATGATTAAAGGTCTGGAACACTTGACTTATGAGGGAAGATTGAAAGAGCTGTGTTTGTTTAATCTGTAAAAAAGGAGACTGAGAGGGGACATGATAACAGTTTTTAAGTACCTAAAACACAGGTGTCAAATTTAAGGCCCGCGGGCCGGATCTGGCCTGCCAAGGGCTCTTATCCGGCCCGCAGAGCCCTGCACAACTCTCTCACGCCAAAAGTGTCAGGCATCGGTAAAGTGCCCGCAATTTTACTTTTTGTCAGCAGAGGGTGCTCCTCCACTATAGAAATACATTGGAGGTGCACCCTCTGGTGGTGAAAAGTAAAAACTGCAGGCGCCTTTACCAGCAGCTTGCAGTTTCCGGGGGCTGTGAGCAGTGGTTTTCTTCAGCGGGCTGGGGCGTGGGAGGTTCCCTAGCTGGGCACCTTACTTTGAGGCTGGGTACCTAGCAGGGCAAAAATGTTGTTGATACCTGGTCAGGGCCTTTTAAAATCTGCCACCCTGCACACCCAGGCAGTGGCCCAGGGCGGGGAATGGCCTGACCAGAGAACTGACTCCAGGGGTTGGATTGAGCACCTTTGAGCCAGGTAAGTGGGAGAGAGGGGGCTAGGGAGCCGGCTTCACGGGGCGGGGGGGCTGGGGAAGGGGTTAGGGAACTGGCACAGGAACAGGGAAGGGAACGGGCAGTGCAGCAAAGGGGAAGAGGTTGGGGAGTCCGTGCAGCAAAGGGGAGCCCACAGGGCAGGGGAAAGGGAAGGTGTCAGAGAACTTGCAGGTTTGGAGAAGGGAAAGAGGAGCCCACGCTGCCCCAAGCGCAGCAGGGGAAGAGGTCAGGGACCCCAGGTGGTACTGTGCTGGTAAGGGTCAGGAAGTCTACCTGGACATACCTCGGCCCCCGGATGGTCCTGACTTCCAGTGTGGCCCCCTGACACTGAATGAGTTTGACACCCCTGACCTAAAAGGTTGTTACAAGGAGGAGGGAGAAAAAATATTCTTCTAACTCCTGATGATAGGACAAAAAACAATGGTCTTAAATTACAGGAAGGGAAATTTAGGTTGGAGATTAGGGAAAAAAAACCTAACTGTCAGGGTGATTAACCACTGGAATAAGTTGCTTAGGGAGGTTGTGGAATCTCCATCACTGGAGGTTTTTAAGAGCAGGTTAGACAAACACCTGTCAGGGATAGTTTAAGAGAGTACTTGGTCCTGCCATGAGTGCAGGAGACTGGACTCAATGACCTCTCCTGGTCCCTTCCAGTGTCTCTGGCTACGTCTACACTTGCAAATTAGTTCGAATTAAGGAAGCTTAATTCGAACTAACTTAAGCCTTGGCCACACTAGGCTTTCACTTGTTCGAATTAAGGGCTTCTTTAATTCAAACTAATAAATTTGATTATACCTTTCAAACTAACCCTTAATTTGAATTAGTTAGTTCTAATTAAGTCAATGTGGCCATATTAGTTCAAACTAACTGCTTAGTTCGAACTAACCAGCACATTGACCGTAATGCAATTGACTAATTCGAACTAAGCAAGTGTCATGCATGGCACTTGCTGAGTTTGAACTAAAATTTGCTAGTTCAAATTAAGTTAATTTGAACTACTAAAATTAGTTTGAATTAGTTAGTTCAAATTAACTAATTCAAACTAACTTTAGTGATTGTAGACATAGCCTATGAGTCTATGCTTTTATGAATCTATTTCTTTAAAAATGCTATCGCTGCAATAGATTCCTTGCTAGTGCTTCTCCCTCTGGGCAGAGCATCAGACAACAAACATGTGACAGATATGTAATCACCTAGCTTAATGTACTATTGGAAGGTACTCAGATATTACAATAAGCAGAGTATAAAAACCTGTGTTGAATAGAATAGCCCAAGATCCTAGTGTGTTAAGTACTCTACAAATACAGAACAAAACGACTGCCCTTATCCCCAAAACCACATTCCTCCATGTCATTTTCATAAGACTTAGTAGATTTCATCCCAGCATCATAGCCAAATTCTTGAATGTGTATATACATTACCCATAAATTTTCTAGGCAGATTTATAGGGTATGGTATTTGTCACTTCTCCTCCTAGTTGTGTAATGCTGCTGTGTTTTCAGCCTAAAAGTTGCTGAATTTTAGTTTAAGTAGCATATCCATATTTGTTTTAATTTTGTAAACATTGAAATACTTCCGGAAGAAAGCTGCTATATAGAGTAAGCACAATTTCTTATTAGAAACACAACAGAAAAACCATAGGCTATGTCTACACTAGAAAAAGTTAGGTTGACTTTGTTAAGTCGACTTAATAAGGTTGACTTTAAGTTGACTTAAAGTCGACCTTATTAAAGTCAACTTAACAAAGTGGACTAAGTTGACTTAACTTTAAGTCGACTTAGTCCACTTTGTTAAGTCGACCTAACCACCCTTAAGTCAACTTAATAAAGTCAACTTAAGGGTTACTCCATGTCCATACCGTCCTTAAGCTGACTTAAGGAGTCGACTTAAGGGTTAAGTCGACCTAATGAGTGGTAGTTATAAAGTCGACTTAAGCTTTCATTAAGTCAACTTAAGGAATTTCTTAAGTCGACTTAATGAAAGCCTAGTGTGGACGTGGCTTAATTTAAGTTTACTTAAGCCTCCTTAAGTCGATTTAAATTGCCAGTGTAGACATAGCACTAGGAACTAAGTCGATAGCTTAGAGGAAACTTAAATCTGAGAAATTTTAATAATACGTCAAAATGGCACTTGTAGTTATGTTAGTGATTATGTCAGAGAGAAAAAAGTCAGAATAAAAATTTTATTTGACTTATTTTACATCTTTGTAATATAAAATACATGAATGCACTTGAGTGCTTCATAAAGCATTCTCAGAAGGAAAGCAAAATTGCCCACTGTCCTTGTCACAAACACAGTACAGCAGTAACAAAATAATAACAATAATTAGCATCATAGTCTAGTATTAAGTTTAGTAAAAAAAGTGTGCTAATATATAATAATAAACAGTTGTGAAATGTGGAGTTCCACATGAGTGTAAATTTTGACTTACGGTGGATTTTTGCCTCTCAAAGCAGGATGGATCATTTTATGATGATATCTTACCTCTCACATAGTGATTTTCACTGAATGACTAATAACCAGAGTCAGCATGTTGTTGGCTTCATGAGTTAGAAGTAAAAAGATTTTTAGCAAATTAAATAATCTTTTAATGTGCTTGTGAACAATGATATCAAAATAAATGTTATAGTCACAGATGGCCCTGCGTATGAGAGAACTTTTTTTTTAGAAATATAAGCTAATTATAGAACAGAGAAATTGGAACTTTTAATCAATGGAATAGGATGTGTGTGTGTGGTTTTTTTTTTAATAAAGACATTGCTGGACTAGAAACATAGGACATATTATTATACTGAGATGTGTTAAATGTTTAGTACCATTTCTGAGGACTTTTGTATAAATCTTCTAAGTGCTTACAAGGGTCAGGCTTCCAGCAAATAATAAGGATATCAGGAGAATGTAGTTAGGAAAGCTATTCTGCATGATGGTCCCTTAAGTTCTGAATTTCAGTACATCGATATGTAGCTGTGTTTTGCAGATTTCTACCCGGGTTGATTCCATAAGAAGTTGTAATCTGCACTGTCATGTTGCTAACGAGCACAATGTGGGTTGAAATTCTATTCACATTGTCATGGACCTGCCTATGGTAAGTAAAGGCCATTTTTTTTTCATTGGGGAAAAAATACCTTCCAAATTTTAATGCTGAAACAGCTCTAGAATGTTAATCTTATATCTTCCTGGAAGATGTAATGAGTCTTCATTCTGAGGGACCGAGATTATAGACCACGATTCAAATATAGTTTTATAAAATAATAGTTACATGATTATTGGGCATGATTATTCTAATTCCTTAAATAATCTACAAACACCTAGGGACCCAGGTTTGTACATAATTACAAATGTTTATGTTCTGAAGTTATTTCCAAATCACCAGTCTGATTATATTTTATGAATATGCCTGGAACCACTGAATTTAATTTATATAAAACAATGGTGCAGCCTCATCTAGAATACTTTGTATTGTGCTGGTCACCCCAATTAAAATGACATTGCAAAGGAGATTTAGAGAAGAATCGCAAGAATAATTTAGGGCTTGGAAACACTCTCAGATGAAAAGAGATTGCTAAGGTTAGGATTGTTTGCCTTAAAAAGAATATAGATAGATAGATAGATAGATAGATAGATAGATAGATAGATAGATA
>ML685883.1:7654248-7689969 GCA_007922175.1 Pelusios castaneus
ATAGATAGATAGATAGATAGATAGATAGATAGATAGATAGATAGATAGATAGATAGATAGATTATGTTGTCTCTGTCTCACAACACAAAAATAAGGGTACAGTCAAGAAAATTAAAAGATGGCCAATCCAAAACTGATAATAGGAAATAATTTTTTACACAATACATAATTAGATGGTGGAGCTCACTGCTATGGGAAATGACTGATGGCAACAATTTAGCGAGATACAAAATGAGATGGGACATCTTATGGCTAACAAGAATTCACTAAGTTATCATAATTAATTATAACAGATTTTGTAAGAAATTTTAAACTTCATACTTCAAAGCTTTAGCTAATCTCTAACTATTAGAAATCAGAATGAGACCTAATGTTGGTGAACCACATCATTCTGTGAGTTAGAAGTTGGAATATTAGTCTGATCCAGCATGGTCATTCCTATGTGTCATGCTTCTAAAAAAAAAAAACAATTTTAGAGTGGGTTTAAATATTAGTATGTACTATAAACTGCTGCCTAAAAGGAATTTACCAAAATGAATGTTGGGAATAGAGTGGAATGAAACTTGTAGGAACTGAAAGGGAGTCTTCTTAACTATGTTTCTTCCTTATAGAAAAAAATGATTGGGTTCAATTTGGAGAAAGAAATGGAAATTTGAATTCCTCATCATGTTTAACTCCCTAAATTTTAGGTTAAACCCCCTTAGATTAATATTAACATAGCAACATGAAAAAATGCTGTTACAATTTTCTCACTGAAATAAGTATCTGACTGACTTTTATCCATATCAGAACAGCACTTTGATATTTTATATATAGAAGCATAACATGTAGGCTTATGAAAAAAAGGAAATAAAAATGTAGGAAAGCATCTGAATCATAAGATAACATAGTTATTTAAAAGTTCTTTGAAGACAAGCAATTTACTGCTGAAGCAGGCTTCATAATATATTGATATTTTTCCCCTTTCTGGGGTTCACTTTAGGGATCAGTTGAAATTAGAAGTGAAGCAGAGCGTCAATGCCAAAGTTCTTGGTTAATACACTGCGTAAGAGGACTGGGTGAATTGTAACAACAAATGTTACCATAAGTAGGAGTGAATAGCTAAAAATGAAATTTTGAGAGTTTAGAATTAATTCTGTACAAGCCTGTCTTGCACTTGAGAGTGTTGGTTATAAAAATTGATTGTTTACAAAAGCTGTGACCTATTCAGCTGCTAATTTCCTAACCCTTTGAGCAATCTGCCATTTAATGTAAGTTGAATATTGCAACCTTTGCAGCACAAGTGACAAATAATTGCCTTATTATTTTTCTTAACCCATCTATGGTATTTTCTAGAAAAAGTCTCTTTCAGAAATGCCTTTAATGCTGCCGTTTGTTCAATTAGCTCTTATTTGCTGATAATTAAGTCATCTGCAGAAATGTTATGTGTCTCCCCAGGCACAGTCTTATTTTCTAAGACTAACTCATTTGCATTCTTCCACAGGAAGTATCATATAATAAGGCATATGAGGTATTGAATAATCCCTATGAGCTTTATTATATAGCCCACGAGTGACCAAATTTACTGAAATCCCCCCCACCCTGCCCTGATTCCTCCCTCCCCCCACCCCACCCCAATTCCTCCCTCCCCACTTAGCAGGATCCTTTAGACCCACCACCCTGCTGCAGGTATAATAGTGTGACCAGCTTTCCTAATTTTATAGATACAGTCCTGATATTCAAGGTTTTTGCTTAATAGGCACCTATTATTGCACATCTCCTTTTCCTGATTTTTCACACTTACTAGCTGGTCACCTTGGGGCAGAAATTCTGAGCTCCCCATCCCCATTTGGTAGGCAGAGAATGGTGGGTGGGACATAGGGTCCTCTGCTAGCCACACTTTAACTGTAAAAGAATCACAAGCAGCTCACAAGCCACAGTGTGGCCATCCCAACATAGCCTGAAAGAAAATGAGATGCAAAGTTCGATTCTCTTTTACTGCATATAAAAAAATAGTAGTTGGTTATGTTTTTGGAACCAACTTTATAATTGACTTAGAATACCTGTATATTGTACCTTTATATCTTGATTTCCAGAATATTCACTAAAAAGCAAAGGGGCCATGTTCATTCCTATTGGTATAGAGGATTGAAAATGGCACCAATCTACTAAGCCAATTAAGTGAAGGTCAGGGTTCTTTAGAACTCCAATAGAGCAGGGTGCCTATGAGTGTACTAATTTGTACATCCATTTTGGATCAAAGCCTGAGAAAAGTTCTCTCTTTTAGTGTACAGTGGCTACTCATGCACGTCCAGTGGAAGGAAGATATTGAAATTTGGTCATGCTACTCTAGCTGCCTTCTGGTAGACTTTCTGCCCATGGTATTAATTAAACTGAATTAAACCCAAGGGCTTCTCATAATATCACATATTATTTTTAATTAGAGATAACTAGGGTTTTCCTTTTTGTTTCCAAAATGAGGCCTAAGTGTTCCAGAGAATGTCTATATAAAATCTTAAGCTACTTTTGTCTAATGATATATTTCAGAAAAAGAAAACCATATAAAAGCAATTATCTTATTAGAAACTAGTGGGTCTGCCTTTGAGACAAATATTTTTTGCTCTTAAACTTAAATATAACACAATTCAAATTTTCTACACTACCAATTTAACGCTGTTTGTTTCAATAATTTGTGATTATATGGATTTTAGTTAATCATAACTCAGAAAAGGTTAAAAAATTCTCAGTAAAAGTCACTGAAGTCCTTGTGACACTAAGAAGCATATTCAACATATATGTGAAAGCCTTTTGCAGGGGTGTGGGACAGTGGGGCAGAAAGGGAGAAGAATGGAGAAGGAATCCAGTTTTGAAGAAATAAACAGGAAAATAGGAGAGAGGGAAAGGAAGACCAGAGAAGTTGAGGAGCTCCACCTGGTGGAATGTAGGAGAACAAAAAGAGATCCTATCTTTCCTGAAGCTCCTTTGTTGGTCTCACTACCAGTCTCTCCAAATGCTCTGGGGAACCACACTAATATTGGGCCTCCTCCTTCACAGCTTATTTGCACATAGAACCTTTTTTTTCTTTCTTAAGAAACCACTGTTTTTTTTTTCTTTCTTCATTATGATTAGTATCTTATGAATGTCATGAAACATGGAGCATGATTAACAGAACATGACAATCCAAGAGCTTTCAAGTGAACACTCCATCTAACTTAGTGTAGAATTTCAAAGGTGAGAAGTAGTCACATTTCATGACATTAAAACTTATGAAACTGGAAATCTTCAAGAATGATATGGACACTGGAAAGCTAAGATATTTCTTTTCATGGAGGAAGTTTCTGGAAACTTCAGCTACATTTGAGAACGAGTATGTCTCACTCATATTAGTATGTAATTGGAGAGTTGTCAGAAATCTTTTAGGATAATTTAAATTCTAACAGCTACAAAATATTACAATTCTCAGACATTATTACACAATTATGTGTAAATACCGAGTGTGGTCAGAGTGAAGGAAGATAATCAGTCTGTTCCTGAAAACAAAATTTTTATGAACTATGGGGGGCTTTTTAATGGTAACAATCTTTGTTTTACTGTACACTATTTATTTGAAAACTGTTTTTAGCAATGAATTTCATCATGCCAGATATTACGTATGAATGAAATAAAAGATTAAATGTGTGTAGCATTTGTGATAGTCAAGCTTACAAAATGTGAGCATAGAATCAAAAAGTTGTTTTCTAGATTTCATGGGTTTTGATTTATAGTTCATGGTGAAGCAGAGCAAAAATCCCACTGTCCGCTGGACAGTACCTCAGTACCTCCAGCTTTCTGTATGTTGGTGAGTACTTTTGTATTATCTTGAAATATACACAAAAAATGTTTGCCATTACTGAATTTGGCTGAGGTTTATGTTGTATAGTTTTTGTTTGGGGTTTTGTTTTGTTTTTTCAAGTACCACTAAACCCAGGTTCCAATATACAAGGGGACAGGGACATTTGGAATACATATGGTATTGACTGTGTATATATTTTTGTGAGTACAGTGGAACACCGCCTGTTCAGTGTTTCCCTGACTCCTGTTATGTTTATTCTGGTCAAAATAACTTACAATAGTCATAATAAAAAAATATTAACGCCTACATAAGAAAATAAATAAACTTCAAGAATGTCAATGCAACAGAATAAATCCACAGAAAAAGTATATTCACTCCTTGCTCTTTGACCTAGTAGAGTGTTTAGGGTGATCTCTACAGAGACTAATCAGGAGATAGTCAAGTCAGGATCTGAATACAATAATCTTTAAAAGAAAGAAAGAAAGAAAGAAAGAAAGAAAGAAAGAAAGAAAGAAAGAAAGAAAGAAAGAAGCAACTGGAAGCCAGAGCAGATGCAGTTGAGAATAAACTGTAGAATGTCAGGCCAAATAAAATTTGAGCATCCCAATGAGTAGGCTAGAGACCAGAGTTAATGAAACTGACATTTAAATACAGGCCTGAGAGAAAATAAAGTTTAATGTGTCTAAAAAAAACCTCAAAGAAAATAGTAAAAAAATTTACCATGGTGCAAAACTATTGGGTCAATTAGAAAACCAGATGAGGTCATGCGATATCCATATGACCACACTGATTGCAAATAAAAGCAAGTTTGATCCAATTGCTTTTAAGAAAAAAATGACATGGTAAAATTTAACTTTGGCTAGGGCTCTTATACACGTTGAAAAATGACACAAATTAAACAAAGTTTTAAGAAGAAAGATATTTAAGTAACAGTCCTCTACCTGACTAAGATGGAAGTCTTATGAGGGAAGGTTAAAAAAAAAATCTCTTCTAGGACCATGAATATGCCAAGAACTATTTTACCTATGTTCTGAGTGAATTTATTTATTTTTTTGATTAGTGCCGAGAATGTGCCATAATGGTTTAGTATTAATATGCCTCTGCCATTACTGAAACAAAGCAGATCTATCTTGCCTCTGACTCCATCAGTACTAAATTTAAACCTTGCAGTTTTATTATTTTAGTTCCAACCGTAGCAGAATTATACAATGCCACTTTATTGCTGCCTCATTCTGACTTCCTATTTAAACAATTAAGGACCTGATCCTGCAAAGATTTATGGATGTGTTTAACTTTACACAGTTTGAGTAATCCCATTTGCATGTGTGTACATCTTTTGCAAGATTTTTCCTTAATTGTGACATCATTTTTGCTTATAATATTTTTCTAAGTTACTTTCCCCCATCATTCCCAAATTCCTTACTGATTGCTGCCTAACTAAGAGATGAAAACTGTGAAGCAAAATATTTCAAAATCTGTGGAGATGTTATAAATAGCAGTTTCTTCCATTGATTATGGAGACACTTCTTCCTGATCCTGACCAATTTACAACTTCATTTCCTCCTTCAAATTAATCTTTAAGACCTTCTAACTAAGACTTCAAGACATGACTTCTTTCCTTGTGCTCTTAAATACTAATAAAAATTAATATAACCTAGATATTATTTTTAAAAATGGTTTTAAAAGGAAAAATGCATATGTAACAAAACCTATTTGTTTATTACTTTTGAAATCCTTGTCTTTACCTTAGCTTTTCCCATCTCTTTGTCATCCCTCTGCTGATTATATCCCATTTAGGGCCTCACCCAGAAAGGTGCTGAGCAGAGTTTTTTAGTGTAAGGTTCTGCTGGGTTGATTTGTTTGTTTGTTTGTTTGTTTTTTTGCAAGATGCTATTCATGCAAAATACAGGATACAAACTGCATACAAAATTTTGCTAGCATAACCTATGCTGTTTATTAATGCACATAATAGATTTTTGGTAGGTTAGTCAAAGAATAAAATTATGTTTTAAAAGGGGGAGATGAATTAGTTGCTAAAATCTGAAATAAAGAGGTCTTTCTACACCTCCTCAGTGTTTCTGGAGATAAATATTCATGGGATCAGGCCTTATGTTTGCCACATTCTCATAGCTGCATGTATGGAAGAGTGAAGCTCCATTATAGGCAAGTTAATTCTCACTCCAGAAAACAGCAGAGCTGTGGGAGCAGTCCCTACCCCTGAAGCCCTGATTGAAGGAGGAGCAAACAAGCTGGGAAGCAAAATATCAGGAAACTCTGCATCAAATTTCTGGAGCTTGACCTAATGGGAAGAAAGTGTGACTAGTTTGGCACGACCCATTGTCTACAGTCAAGCCTAAGATATAGCTGTATGTGCTCTGATCCTTCAGACAGAGACAGACACCTTCAGGATCTCTATCAAGCATTCTTAAAAGGTGTAAAGTAGCGTGGGGTCCCTAGGAGAGCACAAATATGGGCTAGGCCCCTGGGCGCTGGATATCTTCACTATGCCACTGATAACGTCGGAGTGTGGTTGTAGAGAAAGAGCAGGGAGCAGTATGTGGTGAGGGGAAGCAAAATGCATAGCTGAGGGAATCAAGTCAGGGGGCAGCCAAGATCCAAAAGACAACTCCATGCCAGCACTGGTGCATTGCCAAATGCAACAGAGACCCTAATTCAACACACCGGAAGCTTGCGCTGTAGAGAGTCTGGGGCTAGGGCAGTTTGGATCCTGGATCTGTCAGTTGGTGACCAAAGTGATTGTTACTCATGTAACTGAGTGTTTTTACAGATAATGGCATTAGGATGATTCTTCAGTAAATTTCTACCTCCAATGCTTTATTTCTAATTCAAGAGGTGCCAGGGTTCAAGCAACTTTTTTTACTTCCATAACTGATGCAGCAAGGCAGAGGTGCCAGGGCTATGAACTTCCAAGCCTCACAGTGCCCTGGCAAGCTCTGGCACAAATTAAATGCAGCCTGTCTCCCCAAAGGCAGTCAGAGGGGTCTTCACCTCAACACCTGGGGTGGGCATCAGGAACCCAAAGCCTTCATTTCACATATGAAAACTTTTGCATGTTGAGTGAAGACAGTGAATTGTAGATGTTTGTGTCTTTTGCAAATATGGTCAGACAGGTCCCTTTTGGCTGCTTTTGCTTATTTATTTAGTTTGCAATAATGCAAGTGAATCTATTTTCTTTGCCAGCAGAAAATGGAAAGCTTTGTAAATAAATGCGTTAGTCTTTAAAGGTGCACAGGACCCCTTGTTTGTTTGATATGTCAAAGTGACAGCAAATTAACAACTATATAAACCACCAATGGTGACATATGCAAAGTCTCACAAACCTTTTAATTGAAAATACCACAAACATAATATTTCCAAATTAACAGTTCCTTTTTCAGCAAATATTTTTGACAACAAAGCCAAAGATACAAAATGAAATTCACAATGTATCCAACTGTATGCTCTCCTTCATTATGTGTAGGTGATCTTTCCTTATACATGCAGTCTCTCCAGATTCATCAAACTACAAATGAGCATCACTCCCTTGTAGTCCATGAGGTTAATGCTTCTTTAGAAGGGCAAACTCAAGCTTACAAGTGGCAAATACCTCAGTTGAAGTTATCCCTGATGATCTTGAACAGTAATAAAATGTTGTGGAGGTTGAAAGGCAAATTGAAATACTTTAGGGTTCAGCCTAGCTTATATATTGGTCAGTTCTAGAGATAGTGACAAAAAATGATAGAAGCGCTCCAATAATACAAGAGCAGTAGTACAGCTAATACAATCACTGGCAGCAGTAAAAGGTTATTTGGGGAAAAGAACCTTGACAGACCTACTGCAGCATACAGTTGTTAATAATAGCCATTCTTTACTTGTCCTGCCATTAGTGATCACAAAGTCTATAGCCTGCACTTTTTGTTCTTTCATGGTTCCATGTATGCTCCTTTCAGGCAACAACCTTCTGCATTCTTCAGCTTCCTGCCATCACTTCCATGACCATCACGTACATGATGTACCAGAGAGCATAATCTGTCACCCAGGCCTGATTTATTCCTCTGCACATGTCACATCATATCTGCAACAGGAACAAAAGAAGCAAAGAAAAATGATTTGGGGGTGAAGAATAATAAATATGGAGAAAAGAAGGCATGAACCATTCAAGCAAGACCGTAGTAGAGGAACAATAACAGAAGGCTCTCATAACTGAAAATGGTTGCCTGTGGCACCACACAGCTGTTTTTAAAAATGAACCAGAGTGGAATTTAGAGAGGTACATAGCATGCATCATTCACATATAAATGAAAGGAAATCATTATGATTAATGGAGTGTTTTTAATAGTGGTTAGACTGTGATAGACTGTAGCCCTTTCACTTCACTGCTAAAGTTGACAGACTTTATACTGAAAGTAAGAATAGACAGAGAAAACAAGTTAAAAAGGAAAAGAGATTAGTGTCCAGAAAGTCTCACGCTTGAAATAGATCAGATTCAGAGAAAGATCCTGTCAGGGTGCTTTGTGGAATCACTTTTGTATTGGCAGCTCACTGTTGAGCTGCTTTGTGGTAACAATATAAGATGTGCACCACATACACATTCAATTTTAAGGAAAAAAATAGCAAAGCCAAAAATACACTGGAAGAGGGTAAGATGTATAAATCAGAGAATGTCACTCATTCTTACTGAGATAAAGGTGTATTTCAGGGAACAAAAGAGCAGTTGGATCTGAAAGTGATGAGATCACGCTTTTGTTAAGAAAAAGTACAATAATTAGTGGAGAAGAAGCAACACAGTAGATTAGGAAGGGTGCCTGAGGACACAGCAGGCAACTCCAGCCACGCACCACAACAAACTAATTTTCCATGACGTTGCTTTGACATATTTTTCTTTTTGCCCTTGTCTATTTAGGGATGCTATCTGACAAGTTCAGTGTGCGATACAAGAAATGTGGCTGTCTAGTGGTTAGCATAGAGGACTAGCATTCAAGCACTCCTGTATTCCTGATTTAGTCACAGATTTGTTGCATAACTTGAAGAAATCACTTTACCACCTCTGTGTCCTGTTTTGATCAACTTTGAAATGAGTGTAAGAATACTTCCTTTCCTCATAAGGATATAGTAAAACTTAGTGTTCACAAAAGGTCTCATTTAAAGCCTAGTGAAATCAATGGATTAGTATCAATGGGTGTGTCTACACTTGTAAATTAAGTCGACTTAAGCTTGCTTAAGTCGACTTAATTTACTCTGCATCTACACTACAGTTTCCTTAAGTCGACTTAAGGAAGCTCCTTAAGTCGACCTAAGGAAAATAAAGTCGACTTCATGAAAATGAAGTCGACTTTATTAAACCTACTTTTAGTTCGACTTTAGGCTTAAGTCGACTTTTTAAAGTCGACTTAAGCCAGTGTAGTCCTGGAGTAGCCCTAAATCGACTTAAGGCTACTCCAGGACTCCCCCACTGCCCTTCCTGACAGGGGGCTGGCAGAGGCAGAGCCTGGCATGCCCCCCCAAACGGCAGGGCAGAGCCCTGCCCCTATGCCCTGCCAGGGTCCCTGTCCCCCTTTGCCCCATTGTACACAGGTACAATGGGGCAAAGGCTGAGCCCGCTGGCACTCGGCAACGGGTGCCCCCTCTGCTACTGTGGACCAGCCGAAGGTTCCCCTAGCCCCTAGAAGTCGACCTAGGCATCCAGTGTGGACGCTCTAGGTCGACTTTGTAAGTTCCCCCCAAAGTCATCTTTAAATTTAGGTGTAGACATGCTAAGTCGACCTAAATTTACAAGTGTAGACATAGCCTACAAGTGCAGCTGAGAGGCGTCATTCCCAGCACAGGTAGACAGACTTCTGCTAACTGTGATTGAGCTAGCTCACTAAAAATAGCATAGCCATGGTGGGAATTCAGGCTAGTCACCAAGCCCAGGCCCTCCTGCCTCCCTCAGGGCTTGAGCGAACTGCAGTGCAGCAACATACACACTTCTATCTTTAGCACACTAACTTGAGCTTTGGAACTTGATTGCCTGCAACAGGAATCATAACTCCCAGTCTATAGACTTACCCTTTCTATTAACCTCACTCAGCCCCCGGATCTGGGCCCCTGGATCTGCTCTTTGGCTATGTCTACACTGGCAATTTAAGTCGACTTAAGGAGGCTTAAGTCGAATTAAATTAAGCCACATCCACACTAGGCTTTCATTAAGTCGACTTAAGAAATTCCTTAAGTTGACTTAATGAAAGCTTAAGTCGACTATATAACTACCACTCATTAGGTCACCTTAACCCTTAAGTCAGCTCCTTAAGTCAACTTAAGGACGGTTTGGACGTGGAGTAACCTTTAAGTTGACTTTATTAAGTCGACAGGGGTAGTTAGGTCGACTTAACAAAGTGGACTAAGTCAATTTAAAGTTCAGTCAACTTAGTCCACTTTGTTAAGTCGACTTTAATAAGGTTGACTTTAAGTCGACTTAAAGTTGACCTTATTAAGTCAACTTAACAAAGTCAACCTAACTTTTTGTAGTGTAGACATAGGCTTTGAGATTCTTTGATGGAAGGTGCTCTAAAAATACAATGTGTTTATTGCACTGTTACTTCTGGCCATTTTCCAAGGAGTTCATACCTCTATAGCTTTATGCAGTCCTGTATATTTTAGAAGATTAACATTAGAAAGGTTATGTAATGTTTGAATAATTTATTCTCTTGCTTTATATATACCCATCCCATTGCTTTTTTATCAGCCTTACAAGAAATAAGAGGTTAAACTTCTTGTCTAACAGTATCCTGGACAAATTCCAATTTGAGTCATTACCTGAATTTCATTTGCAATTGGTATTTTTTACTTTGTTGCCTGAGCTTGTGTGTCATACTGAATGTCACCTCAGATATATCTACATTTCAATGATTCATTTAGAATTCATCTATATAGCTACAGATATAGCCTTCTGCAGGTGCATAGTAACTGAACCCAAATATATTTATATATTTTGGGAATCGTTAGAATCAAAGGTCCTAGATGAATGAAATATGCAGTAGTACTTGCTATTATTATTAAGAATATGATTTAAACTTGGTGTTCCAGAGATAATTTTTTTTAAAGAATTAATCAAAAAGTCAATATAACAAGCTTACATTTTTTAATCAATTTGTAGAATCAGCAATACTGTCCTGCATGCCTTCATAGAGCACTGTGCAGTTAGTTGGATTTAAAGTCTCCTTTTATAAAGATATCTAAAAAGGACAAACAAAACATGGCACAGAAAAGATACATGCATTTTAATAGGTATTAGGCATTCTTTCCTGCCACATATAAGAAAATGAGAATTATTACAAGCACATTATAGCATCCAAATGCTATAGTCAAAAGAAATATAACTCTGTTTAATTAAGTGGTGATTAACTTGGGCCTCAGGAGACCTCCTCTGCCACAAACTTTGGGCAAATCACTTAGTAAAACTTTCTGTGCCTGAGTTTTCCATCTTTAATATGGGAATAATAGTACTTCCCACTCTCATAGGGATGTTCTGAGAATAACTACATTAAAAGTTGTGAGGTACTGAAAAACTTTGATAATGCAGGGCTTGCCACCCACAAATATTATGGTAATAGGGGCCGCATGCCACATCTTTGCAGTTTCCACAAACATAGATTACTCTGAGACCTCCTTGCTTATAAACACTCCTGTGTTGTTTATTTACAGTTTTTAATCCCTCCCCCAATCTATAATATGTCAAAGGGTAGAGACATTGCTATCTCCACTTTCTAACCTCTTCTCCAACAAAACGGGGCAGAGACCCAGGTGCCTCTACACAGAGGACCCTCTTGGTCAGGACCGTTCCCCTTTCAGTTATCTTTCCTGTGCCCCGCTGTACAACTTCCCTGTAAATGGGCTAATCACTAGCCCCAATTTGTCCTGGTAATCAGGCACACTTCTTTCTAATTAACCTTCTCCAGGGGGACCTAATTAGTACTGATAGTAACCAAAGTTCTGGCTCAGGACTAGTCCTCAGCATGCGGTCATAGGGCTACATAAATAACTAAGAGCAGAGTTAAACTATGAAATGCTCAACTTAATTATCTCTACTGCTATTGCTTTCCCTCCTCCTCCCCTTCTCCGCTGCCCCCAGTTCGGGATTTTTACTAAGCAAAAAGTTCACTTAATAATTATTTAAAAGATGTATGAGATTTCACAGTATTGCTATAACATCAATGGAATTTTGTAGTTCTGCCATCTTCTAAGGCAATCTTTATAAATTGCAATGTATGTTTTGTTTTCCATAAGATATACTTTGAAAATTATGAAACAAGCTATTCATTTGCACATAATACATCATCTAAATTGATCATTAAAATGATGCAAGTTTTTTAGCTGCAATTTAGAATTTTAAAGCAACTTTTCCAGTAACTTTTGCCATTAATGTTCAGATTAAGTTTATATCAATGGTAGTTTTCTGTTATGTGAGGCAGTAATTGTTTGCTTACATTACATAGGAATAACATGTAGTGTATACTGTACATATATAAATCAAACTAAGTGAAGAATTTAGTACAGTAAATCTGAAAATTGAAGTTAAGGGAGACATGTAACTGACTTAGCTCTAGAAAGACCTTGGAATTCCTGCATTTATTTTTGAGACAGCTTTAGACCAATTTAGCATGTTCAATTAGTAAAGTCATGGAAACTTTTGTCTATAAGGATAACATTATAACAAAAGTTTAGTGAGAAAGGTATTAGTAATTGTTCCTAAACTAGGGTAAAATGAACTCAGAATTTGCTGTGCTTTAGTATTATTGATCATGACCTCCAGAAATGCTTTATTAGCAGCCAACAATGCATTGATCATAAACGCATTAAAGTTCTGGGGTAGATCACTCTTTGTTAAAATTGGCAGGTTAATCCCTATAGGCGGACAGGGTGCAGAGCCTATGTGTGTGTGGTCCTTCAGCTACATCCTTCCTGTACTTCTACTACTTTCCAGATAATTTTGTTGCAGCCTATAAAATATCCTATTGATTGAGCTCTGAAAGTCGTAAAGGTGATTTATGAGCTGTATTTGATTAAAAGTGTGGCTGCTCCAGGGGACACAGCCATTTCTTCCCCGTTAGTGTAAAACAGTGTAAATCACTTAAACCGGCTGCCTGGGAGAATGCATCCTTACAAAAGGTTAGTGAAAATGGAAGGTCAGGTAACACAAAGAAAAAAAAAGGGTTCTATTTTAACAGGATTGCTAGGAGGGAAAAAAATGATTCATGGTCTTTTGAGAACTAGGGACCTTGCACATATTATTTGCAGCTAGATGCAATAATGTAATGTGGTTTTTCCAATGATTTTGTTACTATCAGTTTGAAAATAGCAGAGTGTAACTTGGTGGATGGAATAAGTACCTAAGCTGTCACTACTGGCATTCTTTTTTTTTTTTTTTAATTAAATCTTTAGTTGATCTACAGTCCTTTGTCTCCAGTCTGGCTCAAAGGAATGTTACCTGTTTTTAAAGAAGCATCATTTTAACATTCTGTACTATATCCTTTGTTTATAGGCAGGCAGATGACATATTTTCAGTTCTTTCCAGAAATAAGGGTTTGTCTATCAATGTATTGAAACATCCTGTTGGTCCATATCAAAATAAGAGATGCTTAATGATTTAGCACTTGAGTTACTTTTGCTGTTAAGTTAAAATAAACAGAAAAATCCTGAGTGAGAACTACAGATGCATATTTAGATTCTTTCTTTTTATAATTATTTGAGCAGTCCCATTTTAGCAGTACCAGCCTGACTTCCAGTGATTTCTGTTGTGTAAGTTAATTTTAAAAGAAAAACATCTGTCTTATCACTGCCCATTATAATTGGAGGAGACTCTGCTGGCTATACCAGTTGATCAAACTGACTTTGTAATGTGAGGCAATTTTTTTTCTATATGAATCATATTCCAAATGAGGCTCATTTAGAGAGAAAAAAATCTCAAGCCTTTGTATTGCAAAGTGCAAAGGAGACAGGAAATTAAAATTTAATTAACAGTTTAAAAGCATGTGTTTAAAACTGATCAGCTCTTTACTGCAGTATATTCCTAACTTTTCAGTGTTAATGTTCAGAAATAACAATGATGCTTTGTTGTATTTTTCGTTGACACGAGAATATAAACAGCTGAATTACTGAATTTTGTACCAACTATGCAATATTGATAGATGGAGTTTAGAAGCATGTGATAAATTATATTTATTGTGCACCTTTAACTCTCATCTGTATTCTGCCCAGTAATCCTGTTTCACCAGACTGCTGCTAACATTCCATCCTTCTGACTGACTTCAAATGGCTGACAGAAAAAATGTTTCTTTCTTCCCCATCAAATTTGCAATTCACCAACAAAAAGCAGGGCTGCAATCCAGAATGACCAGTATTCAGTCCTGCACTAGTGATAGGTTTACAGTATTTATTGTGACCACTCTGGATTAGATATATAAAAACCTATATTATTTTTATATATTTACTTTACAATATTTATTTTCCCCTCAGAATTTTGTGCATTTAAACTCTTGCAAACTAGTGCATCTGGCTTTAAACACTGAGGAATAATAATTTAAAAAGCAGCAAAAAAATTTAAAATCAGTCAAGGATTTTTTAATTTTTAATGTAAAATATGTGGCACTCTGATACCACAAAATAGTACAATGTAAAGGTTTTACTTCTATTAAATGTTTCAGTGCAAAGCTAAATGTATACTGTGCCTAAATATAAAATATCCTTAAAACAGTGACCCTTCTACCTCGTTGTCAGTTTTGATCTTGAATCCCTACATAGCTCCACCTCCCAGAAGGCAGGCTTACTTCTGTTGATAAATTGTATAATTAATTGCTTGACCACATTTTGGTTCATTTGAAATACACTCAAGAGACCAAATAACCAGTATAAGTCAGATTTATTGCTAAGAGTCAGTAATAGTATAATACAAGGAAAAGGGTTCTCTTTGATGCTGTCTCATACAGCAATTTTTCTGCTGGCAGTATTTATAGGATGATTGCATAGTTTCAGAATTCTTTATAGTCATTGAAGTCCACCCCATCAGTTCTTTAACTTGATATTCTGTATCTTCCTTATCTTTCTTTTAGATACTTGCATTCCATGTACTGGTCATCAAAAGTACCTCCCCAGCATGTACCATGGCAGAGCATTAATGTACTTTGCCTTTGACAAGTTTCCTATTTTCTAATGCCAAGCTGCCTTCAGCTTTGCAAAGTGTAATGGGATATTTAGCAGATGTGAACAGAATTATAGAAAGACAGAGACCAATTCAGGCCATATAACTGCTAGAAATATATATTCAATATAATGTACTATTGATATTCTATGCTTAATGCATATTATTGTATGTAATGGGACTAATTCATATTGATAATGTGAGATATGGTTGTATTAGCCCAGCAAAATTTACAGGTGCAAAAGAAGGAATATGGAAATTTCTATCATGGAAGATGTTTATTGTCTATTTAGTACAAGTGTTCTGTGTGTCAGGAGGAGAGTGGGTCATTGGCAGTCAGGCCCAGTGGTTGGAGTGGGAATCAGTCCTAGTATTTGGAGTCCAAATGCCAGATCCTCAGGTCAAGACCAGGTCAGAATCAAGAAGTAGGACCAAAGGTCATACCCAGAGCAGGAGTTCAAATGTCCGAACCAAGTGTCAAGACAGAGTCAGAGTCAGGAATCTGAGCTGAGGGTTGGAAAGGTATTACCAGGAGCCAGGGAAAGCAAGGCTGGGGCAGGATGTGAACAAGGCAGGGTGCAGGACAGGATGTGGGCTAAGCTGTGGAGAAGCAGAATAGGAACAGGACTAGGTGAAAGAAGAGATCAGGGAGCTAGAAAGTCCATAGACCTGTTCATTGAACAGCTATTGAGCTGCCACTGTTATGCTTAAGAGCCAATCAAGCAGGGAGATCCATCACGCAGTTTAGCTGGCTTGTTTGGGTGTCAGGAGTGCTGAGCAGCTGCTGATGGTGGCCTGCATGCATTGTAGTGCTTCAGAGGAAATTGAAGAGAAACCTCTGTGCAGCTAGCCAGTTGTATAAGATTGTAACTGAACAGTGTTCTTCCTGGTGCAAGGTTAGAGACTGGACTGAGCTGTCATAGGTATATGGCAAACTAGCATCTTTTTGGTCCTGCCAGTTTTAATTCCCTCTTCATTCTCTTGCTACTGCTTAGCTACCTTTGTGTGATGTCATTGCTACTGGCCGATTGCAGAACCACCAATATCATATAAAAAGAAAAGAGCTGAACATAAGAGCTCTACAAACCACAGCCACGTTCCAACACAACCTTGAGAACAGGGAGAAAGCTACCAGAGAGCCATGAATATCATCACTGCTTGAGGTTGCTCTACCACTACTGTCATTCTGGGGGTATATGAGGTTAGACATTTGGGCAATTCTCCTATGTGTTCCAGCTCCCACTGCAACCTGAATCAGTAGAGGAGACTGGTTACTGAAAATCCAAGTACGCCCACCAAAATAATAATAATAATTAATAATCTCTGTCTGCCTAAGAGGAGGCAGATATCAGAACAATTCCTGCAACTAAGTATAGGCATCAACACAGAAGCCAAATGAACCCAAGGAGAGCTTAGAGCAGAGCCAACCTATGCTAACGCAGTTGGATCAGAGACTGTTTAGAGAGCTGACCAAGCTATCCATGCTATCCTACTTTAAGATGATTATTTTATTCTCTGAAGCCTAAGAATTTAGAAAACTATGGTGATAAGGCTGATCCTGTCTCATCTTAGTGGCTGCTGCTTGGGGGCTTTAGGTGGACCTGTGTGAAACTAGCTTCTTTTAATTCAGATGAGTTTCCTAAACAGAAAACAGGGAGGTGGTCATAGAACCTCCCCCATCCTGCAGTTTGGCTTGAAATTTCATGCCTGAAATCCCAAATCACCTGTGAATCTCCAATCCGCTGCCTCCCCAGCTATCCCTCCCATATCTTCAGCAGGACAATGAAACTTCATCCTTTATTGTTATGGGCTGCTATATAATGTCCTGTAAATCCCTTGCTGTTCATTTGATCTCTTTGAGGCCAACATGACACTTTGGGGGTACCACTATGATTCTTTGGGGGTACCAAAATATATAGTTTTTTGGATTGCTGCCTGATGTCATCTCTAGACCTTATTCTCTGCAGATGATTTCTAAGTGTAGGAAGCCTGTGACATCACATCCGTAGCCCAGCCCCTCTATGGTAAGGTAGCTCATCTCTGTCACTAAAGCAGCCCTGTGCCTTAATGATACTACCTAATCCTGTGTAACTTCTCCCCATACTTTAAGAAAATAGATTGTTCCATGTCCTTGTTTTCCAGGAGTATTCTTCAGGTCTGACATTTTGAGTACCCTTTGAAGTCAGGATCTTGCAGGATCTGGCTAATAGCATCAAGATCAAAAGAAAGCTTACCAAAAAATGAGATTTACAAATCTACCCAAGTTTGTAGGTATCTGCCATCCTTGTGAAAGACAATGGCAATAATTTCTGTAGTTTAGTTTGCAGCTCATCATTTTACTTTAGAGTTAATGGGCTTAATCCTGGTCTCATGCTGGTTAGAAATCAAGATTATATTCACTGAAGTCAACAAAATTATACTTGTGTATAACTAGTAATATGAGATTGGAATCAGAACCAATATTTTTTATTTTTCATTCCTAGGCAACTTTGGCTGTTTCTGAAGCACCCTTGTTAATTACTATGGCTCTTTATGTTAGCTTTTAGTTTCAGAACTTGTATCCTTGTCTAAAAGGAAAAGTAAAGATGAACTTACATGTGTGAAAAGAAAGATTTTTGTCCTTTTGTTGACAGTGCCCAGTTTGTAAGAATGTAGAACCTGAGAATCACCATTCCCCTATCCAGATTGCTATTTAATATAGCTTTGCAGCAGTGAAATATAAAATACAAAATGTAACCTGAAAAATACATAGCAGGGTGTTGTATTTATGAATTATACACATCTCCCTAGTAGTTGAAAATGAAAGACAAAGACACATACAAGGTGGAAAAGAAAAATGTAATTTAATAACTTTGCTTTTAAATTAATGGAATCTCACTTAATGTGATGGATACACTTGCAATGTGAGATTGGATTCAGCTTGAATGAGCAATCTAGAAGTTCAGAGGAGGCATACAATAACTTCGTTTTTGTTTCCATGACATTGAAAGCTCTCTTGAAAATACTTATGTACACATTATACCAATTTTATAACACATTACCAGGAATGGATTGGTATGTTCCATATTCCCAAGTAGATTCTTAGCTCTTAAGAAATGATCCACAGTCAAACACCTTCCTGAGAAGTTCTTGTACCTGATGGCCATAATAATTAAGAAGAAACTGTCTAACATAACTATTTACTATACATTATTGCTAATACCTGTCTCAACCATTGGTGGAAAATAGAAGCTTAGCTTGTGGGGAAAAAATTCCTAAATGAGGTTTATTAATCACATGAAGTATGTCCCTGCAGTGGATTCCCTATCAGTATAATCAGAGCTGAATAACAAAGCAGAGATAAACATGCAGCAGAGAAGCTCTGTCCTGTGTTGATAGGATGGGCTAAGTAAACTAACAGAGCTTTCCTATCTCCCATTTCTGAGGGACAAATTTTGCCCCTGGGTATTCCTGTACAGTTTCAGTTGAAATCCATGGGAATGGTGCATATATAGCTGGAGGCTGAATTTGAGTTTTTCCTACATTTTTATGACTATCTGACACTTCTGCATGAGCACCCTCCTATCCAGTCCTGTCATTGATATAAATTATTTGTGGTAATTGTCAGGCAACCTTTCTTTCATTCCTAGGATCCTTATTTGAGTCCTTCGCCATGACGGAAAATTAAGTTGACATTTTTCAGATTTAACAGCAAATGTGCTCCTTAAAAACTACAGAACTTGCTGTTTGTGTGATGCCAACAGACCTCAGTTGTCAGGGAGTGGGCTAAAACCCTGGGACCACTGAAATTTAGTAGATGAGCCGCTACTTCATGAGCTACAAGCCACCTGCCCCGTAGTTAAGGCTATAGCAAACTCATCAATTTCTAGCTGTGCTATGTGCCACGAGAGGAGGACAGAGCTACATCAAGCAGGCATAGGTTACATTTGCATTGCAAAATCCTGCACTGAGGGTTTTCATCTTCTTAAGTGGACAAAATATCGAAACTGTTACCACATCTGCAGAAGTTTAGTGTTCTTCAGTGCACCATTTCTACAAGAGGACATTGTCTTTTTATCTTTCACTCCTACTCCCTCACCACCCTCCTATTCCAAATTACAGGGCTGGGAAAAAAGAAATTAGGCTGTATCTTTTAAATCTGGAAATTCCTTGTCATGTTAAGGACTTTTATTTTTATTTTTTTCTCCCAAGTAATTTCGTGACATGGTACCATTGAAAATAAATAGCACAAAAAATAAAACAATAATCATAGCATGATCTTCAATTGCAATACCAGGAGTCTTTTTTATATAATAAGCTTAATATTTGTATAACTAGAGATTCTATGAAGACTTTTGGACAGGTAGGAATAAGTGATTTATTTATTTCATGCAAACACATAAAGACCAGCATGCCGTGATTAAACGGCCACCTCCTCTGCCTGCTCTCATGGCTTCAGGGCTGCCTTGCAGGTATCCCCCTGCTGCTATTTACCCTTTCAATGGGCTTCTTCAGTAAACCATGAACTCTTTTATCCCTTCTCAGGTCTGGTTTATTAAATTAAGAAAACATTCAAAATAAAGTTCTCAAGTCCCTCATCAAGTCCTATCAGGTGACTCCCAGATATCGTCATCTATGTGTCTCTACCTCTGTTCACAAATCCATACATTCCAAGGCCAGAAAGGATCATTATGATCATCTGGTCAACCTCCTGTATAACACAGGCCACAGAATATCCCCAAAGCAATTGCTAGAGCACATCCTTTAGAAGAAACATTCAATCTTCATTTAAACATTTTGGAGAATTCCAGCAATGGAGAATTCAGCACAATCCTTGGAAAATTGTTCCAAAGATTAATTACACTCTGTTAAAATGTTTCCCTTATTTCTGTTCTAAATTTGCCTAGCTTCAACTTCCAGATACTGGATTGTGTTACACTTTTCTCTGCTAGATTGACCATCCCATTATCAAATATTTATTCCCTATGTAGATAGTTACAGACTAATCAAATCACCTCTTAACTTTCTCTTTATTTCTCTGCTGGAGCCCACTCTCTCTCAGTGTCCTCTGAACTCTACTATGTTCCTCTGAAAATTCTCTCTCTCTCTCTGCTGCTCTTTATAGGGAATCAGCTGACCCCTATTCAGATGTCCCTCCTTAGTAATTATGATTGGTGGCCTTAGGATTTCTGCTCTTAAAGGACAAGACACCCTGTTACACATGTTAATTGCAGAGGATCTATATTTCAAGAAGGCAGTACTTCGGACATCATATTCTAGACTCAGGAGAGAACTCATTGCTTTCTCCTAAGTGCATTTTGTTACCTGGCCAGTTCTGTTAGATCCTCAGGCAGTATTTTTGTACTCTCTCCAATGTGGTTCCATGCTTGAAAGTATTACTTTAAATAAATAGATAATGACAATGGAGTGCTAACATACCGGTCTAATGCTCTTTTATTTTTGAAAATAGTCAACCAAAAGCCAAGTGTCTCTGAATAACATCGATAATAATACTCAAGTAGTACTCTATGTTTTCAAAAGTCTTTGCAAATGTCAAGAAATCCTCACAATACCTGTGCAATGACTTATTTCTATCAGCATGTGCAGTTCCGGTATTTTCAGATCTGAGTGTCTAAAGCAAACCATTTAATCACAGATTTAAAAATATTGGCCTAAGTCACTCTTTCAAGGACACACAAGTAATTTGTCAGAATAAGAAATTGTACCCACATCTCCTGACCCCCACTCCATTGAATATCTATGACATTTCAAGTAGAAATATCTTAAAGCCAATGAATACTGGAAAATGTTTATTATATTACCAGTTTATTTGTTTTAATCCTCTGTTTGCTTTCCCCTCTCCTTCTTTGCTGAACCCTGTGATCACAATTCTCTCTTGTCAGACAGTCTCTCTGACCTATTCCATTGGAATTGACAGATATTTTAATTAACTAAGAATTACAGCATCCATTTTAATTACTTAAGAATTTCCACAGCTATATTATTTTTAGCTTGAGATTAACTTGGTTTATTACCTATCTGTTAACGGCAACTTGCTAGTGACTGGCAAATATTTATTCACTTCTATTCTGTTTATTTAAATTCCTTTTTTGCCATAACCAAAGGAGAGATTCTTGATTAGCTATTGTTATCACCTTCACATGGCTACAATTTAAATATTCTTCCAGGTGGCCTACACTGCAAAGTATCCAAATGTCCTGTGTAATAACATGCAGCCTCCACATATCTTTTTAATGAAAATGATTTTAATGAATATGCTGTGTGTTCATCAACATTGTGGTTTGATTCTTACATCTGGCAATTTGTTTTATTGCATTGAAGCAGTTTTGTTAATTATGTTGAAGTCAATGCTAATTAAAGGTATTCTACTCCTTATGGGCAATAGCGCATTATTCTTCCATTGCCCCCATTACACCTGCTCTTTGGGATATAAATCAGCAGTCATTCATCCCAGATTTAACCTAATGATAATGGTGTCATTATTGGAGTATTTGTTCTATTACCAGGGAATTCTGTTAACAGATCATCATAATGTTTCACCAGGGAGAAATGTATGACTGACATTCACTTCATTCACCATTATTCAGTCTGAACATTTGGCAATACACACCCTCCCCATCCTTTTTTTATTTGTGTACTGCAAGATTAAACAGTGCCTTACATGTATATCTCCTAGAATACTTTTGAAAAAAAAAAACCAAAAGCATAAAACACAAGAAGCAAAAGGTGTTCAATCTCTATGAATAACTGAGTTAAAAAATAAGATTTTAATTGAGATTTGAAAGAGTTCATTGGGCTTGGATTTGCCAACCCTCATAGGATGATCAGGAAAAAAGTGTGAAAAATCAGGATGGGAGTTACAAGCACCTATATATATAAAAAAAAATTTAAAAAAAGCCCTGAATATTGGGACTGTCCCTATAAAATCAGGACATCTGGTCACCCTAAACTCTTATCTGTTAGCTGACCTGCCAGCTGCCAGTTATCTGCCTGCTGAGTTCAGGTTTAAAGTTGCTCAGTGGTTTAAAATCATACTGCATACTACTTAGTATATTTGTAACCATTTGGGATAGACATCAAGAAGGCTCTAAAAGAGGAAGGTGGGGGCACTGCCATTCATTCTTGCATGCACCATCGTACAACAGCAAAAGGTGATCGAGCCACCCATATGGATACTGCTGGGTCAAAAGTTTCCGACTCCTGTGCACTGAAGGACACATGCTCCGTAGGTGGAATGTGTAAATGAAATCACTCCAAGAATCACTTTTTTGAATATTAGAAAGTGATGGTTTTTAATTACACTTACAGCTTGTAAGTAACTAGTTGTGACTCAGGATATGAAGAAGGGTTTGTAGCAGGATGACAATTCTATTTTGTGGTAAAATTCAAGGTTTTGAAATTTGTTTTTGTTCCAATTGCAATAACTGACTTACCATTCTGAAAGAGGCTACAGTGACTTGGCCCACATGCAAATAGCAGCAAACTAGCCTTGATCTGAGTCTGGGTCAAATAACCTGCAGGTTTAGGTGTTTCCCCAACTCCACCAAAGCTGCAGATCAGGCTGAACAACAGCGCTACCTGACCAAGAACCCTCTTGTTGCCTTACTGTGTGTCAGACTCTCAATAATAGAAACCTGCTCTTGATCCTGTTCCTATTCCCTCTCCAGCCTTGCCTAAGCCCCATTCCAGTCTTGCCCTCGTCCTGCTCTGATCCTGCTCCAGCCTTTCTACTGATCTTCTCCAGGCTTGCCCTCACTTCCTGACCCTCTCTGGACCTTCAGACTTTGACACCTGAGCTTTGATCTTTGGCCTCTATCTAGATACTGGCTACAACACTTGTCTTGTACCTGGACTCTATCTATAGTATTGATTTTGGCTTGCCTGAGAATTCTGATCTCCTTTTGACCCCAGTCTGTCACTAGATCTCAGGTCTCTTCACCCAGTCCCAACTTTACACTTGAACCGTCTTTCCAATCACTAGGCATGACTACCAGGAGACAGTACCCATCACAGCCCAGTACGGAGAAGGCAGAACTGACTCCTGGAGACCCTATAGAGCAGCCTGACATAGAGGTTCAGCTGCATCCTGAGCATAACAACCATCACCCTCTCTGATTGAGTTTTTCTCTGGACAAAATGACCCTCTTCTGATGAATTACGAAAAAGGGTGGCTTTGTACCTAGACTTTCAGGTTGAAGAGGCCAGCTAGCCTTCTCCTTGCCTTTTTGATATTTTATCTACATCAAGTGCATCTCAAGTGGCTCTGGAACGTTTGAGCCTATCAAGTCCCTTTGGCAGACCCCAGTATTGTTACCTACCATATCAAAGCACCTGGAATGCAACCTGTACGTCCATCTTCCTCTAGGGGAACTAGTGCCTGCAGCATTTAATGAGACCAGGGACATCCAGCTGCCATCCCCAAATCCAAAGATTCAAAGAAGCTGGATTTATTTGGTAGAAAATTTAATTCAGCTGTCGTATAGCTTAGATATGACCACCAGTAGGCCCTGTTGGGGAACTATGGGTGTGTCTACACTAGTAAATTAGGTTGACTCAAGCAGGCTTAAGTCGACTTAAGGAAATGTAAAGTCAACTTTATAAAACCTAGTTTAAAGTTGACTTTGAAGCTGAAGTCGACTTCTTAAGTCAACTTAACCAGTGTGGATGCCCTAAGTCGACTTAGTCGACTTAGGGCAGGGGAAAAAGGGATCCCCTGCTCCCTTGTCCCCAGGAAGCCGCTAGTGGCTTGTCCTGGGGAGAGCCAGTCCCACGCGGGACACTCTCCCCAGGACAAGCTGTTAGCAGCTCGTCCCAGCTCCCTTCTCCCTGGGACCACTCACGTCCTGGGGAGAAGGGACCGTGGGGCTCCGTTCTGGCTCGGACCCCAGTGGTTCCTGGGAGAAGGGAGCACAGAGCTCCTTTCTGCCTGGGGCCAAGCGGTCCCAGCTAGAAGGGAGCATGGGGTTCCCTTTTTGCCGGGACCCCAGCTGTCCCGTCCAGAACAGAGCCCTGTGGCTCCTGTCTGGCTGGGACTGCACTCCAGCTGCTGGGGACCCTCCTAACTGGGGAGCCAAGGCTCCAAAGGAGCCAAGCCTCCCCCTGGACCTAACTAGTCGACTTCAGGAGCAGCTTAAATTGACTTAAGGAAAATTAAAGTTGACTTTATAAAACCTACTTTAAAGTCGACTTTACTTGCTAAGTCGACTTTATTAAGTCAATTTAGCCAGTGTAGACATGGATTAGCCCTAAGTCGACTTAAAGGGCTCCAGGGTTCCCCCACTGCCCTCCCTGCCAGGGTGGCTAGCACAGGCAGAGCCTGGCGTGCCCCCCCACAGGGCAGGACAGAGCCCTGCCCACCCTGCTCCTATGCCAGTGTCCCTGTCCTGCTCAGCCCCCATTGGCACTTGGCAAGGGGTGCACCACCACCACCGTGGGCAAGTCCAAGGTCCTCCTAGCCCCTACAAGTCAACTTAGGCATCCAGTGTGGACACTCTAAGTCAATTTGGCAGGGGCCCCTTTAAGTCGACTTAATTTCTGAGTGTAGACATGCTAAGTTGACTTAAATTAACAAGTGTAGATATAGTCTCTAAGTCCGCTTAGTGGCTATGCCTACACTTGGAAATTTAGGTCAACTTTAGCTAAGTTAAGTCAACTTAGTGAGTCTACACTTAATTTTAAGTCGACTTTGGGGAGAACTTACAAAGTCAACCTAAGGCGTCCACACTGGATGCCAAGTTCGACTTCTAGGGACTAGAAGGACCTAGGGCAGGTCCATGGGGGCAGGGGGGCATCCCTTGCCCACTGACAGGGGGCTCAACCTTTGCCCCATTGTACATAGGTACAATGGGGCAAGGGAGGACAGGACATTGGCAGGGCAATGGGGCAGGGTAGGCTCTGCCCTGCCCTGTGGGGAGGAATGCCAGGCTCCCCCTGTGCTCCCCCCCCAACAGGGAGGGCAGTGGTGCAGTCCTGGGGTAGCCCTAAGTCGAACTAAATCTAGGTTTAATAAAGTCAACTTAATTTTCATTAAGTCGACTTTATTTTCCTTAAGTCGACTTTAGCAAGTTGCTTAAGTCGACTTAAGGAAACTGTAGTGTAGATGCAGGGTAAATTAACTCGACTTAAGCAAGCTTAAGTCGACTTAATTTACAAGTGTAGACGCACCCAGTAAGGCCAGGTTTAAGTCGATTTAAGAGTCCTGTGTGGGCTCTCTAAGTCAACTTAATAAGATCGACTTAAAGTCAACTTAGTAAAGTCGACTTGGTAAAGTCGACCTAACTTTCTCAGTGTAGACATAGCCTATGAGTTTTAGGAATTCTCCTGACTAATGGGTGAGAGCAAACTACTGGTGAGGACTTCATGGCTTTATGAGAAAGAGGTCTTTGCTTTAGTCTTCTGGTATACTTCTGGAAGACAAGCAAATTATCTTTGATTTGCCCTTTAAACAGGTTTCACTGTTTTCAGAGTAAATAGATAGCAAGCTCCATGTACTCCTGTACAATTTTAAAGTCTTTGCGCTTGTATACAGTCGCCTGAGCATGGAAGTACTATTAGCCTCAGCAGCCATACTGGTACATGGGTATGACTCCTCTTCAGGACTTGTTGAAAAGAAAAGCTGGGGTTTGGGGCATAGGCTCCTTCAGCTTCTGCATCAGCTCCTGTGTCTTTTAGATATTCAGGAACTACTAAGCAGACATTTTGGTGCCTTAGCCAAGGACATCATACAAGTCTGCATGATTAAAGTTTCTGTTTCACCAGTTTTTGAAACCATCTCCCCTGTTTCCTTGGTGCTTGATCTCAAATTACTTCAGACCAGTCTTATGCATTGTGGAAGTGTGATATACCTTCCAGTTTGTTTCTACCCCTTTCTCTGTCTCACCCTCCTATTCACTCTCACAAGGAGCTACTCCTCTAGAAGTTTCTCCTTCAGATAGGTGACATGTATGCCTTGTGTCTTGAGACAGCAGAATGTTCGAACAGCTTGAACAGGTTCCTCTGAGAGGAAAAGTTTTCTGTCAGCTCTGACAGACACTAAGAGTCATGGGTGGCTCGTGAACTGCCCATTCAGGGAGGTTAGTCCTGGTTCTGCCCCTTCCACTCAAAGCCCTGCCTCTTCTACCCCCTTTTCCCATCAGAGCGCCACCCTAGGAAGCCCAAGCACCAGCCAGGTGGTACCAGCCAGGGATGCTGGAGTGCCACAGTACCAGTGTCTAGTACTCCCAGCTACTGGAACCAGCACCCCAATGTTGCCCCTACAATCCACTCATCCCCAGACTGCTGGAGTTCCAGCCCAGCACACTCAGCACTGACCCACCCCGGCCCTGGGCTGGCCAGTCCACCACAGCACCAGAGCACCGGCAGGCCCAAGCACCAGGCTGGGTGGAACTGGGCTGCCCCAGCATGCCTCAGTACTGTAATATGCCAGCCTCAAACATCTAAAATACATCTGGCTGGGAGGCCACCTGTAACCCAGCTCCCACCCACTTCAGGGGAGAGGCAGCTGGCTGAGATGATCAGCCGTGATGCTACCAGGCCCATATGAGTGGGATGCAGCAGGAAAGGTCAGGGCCTTGAGGCAGAGCAGGGGCAGGGCCATGCCAAGCTCTCAGGGAAGACAAAGTCTTCCCTTGCTTTACGTACATTCCAAGAATAGAATGGATACATGCAATATATCTCAAATAATAACATTCATGTAACAAATTAATAACTTTTTTTCTTTTGCCCCAATAAAATAATATTGTATATATATTGTATCTGGATATTTAGGTTTTGAGCTCAAAGGATATAGCCAAGAACTGAGCACTAACTCTGACTCTGTCACTCTTTTCTGAGCGTGAGACTACTATGCCATGGTAGGCGATGGCAAGGCTTGCACTCACTTCAGTAGGAGAATGATTCATTTCTCCATGTGGTCATAAGCAAGTCATTTAAATTCCCACTTTTCTTCCCCTGTGTACAGTGGGAATAATTCTGACTTAAGAGGATTGTTTGAAGATAATTAATTAGTTAATCTTTCTATGGGACTCTGACAAAGTGAAGTGCTACTGGTATCTGTATATAAATGCTAATTGTTATCTATCATCGGAATCATCTGTAACTAGCTAGAATCTCCAGAGAATTCATTACCCTCATACATTATTTGTTGGGGATTTTTTTTTATTTTTAAACGTGATAACAGTAAATAATAAAAGGAAATTTAACAATGAGGCCTTATTTAGCTGAGACTGCAGCATCACCCGAAGGGAACAACAACAGTAATCTTTGTCACTATTATTTTCATCTAACACTCTGGTTTATGAACAGAAGCTGAGGAGATACAAAACGAAAGGCTTTATGTCCCTTTCAGATTGTCTCTAAAGACAGCAGATCTACAGAAACATGAGAGCAGAAGAAAGTTTCTGAACATATCTAAGTGTCATCCAAGATTCTCTCTGTTAAATTTCCAGTTGCTTGCTTAAATATTGAAGTTATCCACGTAGGGCAATTATTACAGAAGCCCCACTAGTACCATTCCATAAAAGCAGTCCCTTCTGCCTTTTAAGATG
Source organism: Pelusios castaneus (assembly GCA_007922175.1). Classification (NCBI taxonomy): domain Eukaryota; kingdom Metazoa; phylum Chordata; order Testudines; family Pelomedusidae; genus Pelusios; species Pelusios castaneus. The sequence goes on from ML685883.1 coordinate 7,681,781, forward strand.
CATTTACCTGACAAAATGTCATCTTAGTTGCTCTATTCTTCCTTTGTGTGGGCTCTCTAATATAGACTAGTGTGTAGCTGTCACAGATCTCTTATTTCACCCCATGATGATGCAGCTGCTAACTCTGTTTCCTTTCTGAGGAAAGATAAATTAGCCCTGTGATTAACCTGAGTTCCATCCTTCCAAAACAATGCCAAAAAAAAGCAGGTCTTTCATCTCTTCCTTCCCGGGCCGCAGGTCTCTCCCAGGGTTTGTTCCACTTTCCTCCTTGGTTGCAGCACTCCACCCCTATTGATACATGGGTCTCAGGAATTCACAGTTGCACTGTTGAGGTATAGTCCTTTCACTATGTCCTCTCTCTACCATGGACTACAATCCTAAAGCCCTAAATAATCTAGTATCAAAATTTCCCACTTTTCACTTCTCTTAGTGCTGCTCTGTGTGCTTGTCTCTAAGCCTCTGAGGGTAAGTTTACATAGCCACTGGAAAAGTGCTTCCCAGCTCAGGTGGATAGACATGCAGTTAACTCTGCTTAAGCTAGCATGCTAAAAATAGTATGTGACTTTGTGGCAGGAGTGATGGCTTGGCTAGCTGTCTAAATACATGGCCAAAGGCTTGGGTGATGATATACTCAGGATGCCTATTTTTGCCAAAATAGGACTTTTCAGATGATAGAAATGGGAATTGTCTCATGTTACTCATTGGCTACTCTACAGCTGGAATATTGTTTGCTGTAGTACATGAAGGCTCAAAACAAATTAGAATTGAAAAAGGAGATTTCTTATTTTGGAGCAGGTTCATCCAGAAAACTAATGAGCCTCCATCATGGAAAAACTTTCTCACACATACTCCCCAGTTCTACGATTGCCTGCACACCTTGCAAAGCAATGTTGACCTAGTTAGATCTCTATGGTGATTGGGTGGACAAGTGTAAGATCAAATTCTGGGGGTAGCTGAGCAGCTCAAATAGGTGCTGAATTCTGTGCTCAGTACTTTCCAGTGCATTGGCTCAGACATTTGAAAGGGTTCAAATATGCTTAAAAACGAGAAATAACCATAGATGAGACAAAACATCATTTTGCCCTGTAGAAGGAGTGGACACAACAGGTAGCCATGTTGCTACAATTTCCCTATTAATACAAAAGGTTAGAAATACAGTTGCCATATCTTGCTCATGTATGTTATACATCCACTGGTATCACCCTGGAGGTCCAAAAAGTAATCACTCCGGGTTTGGAGTTTTTTAAAGTTATGCATGTATTTTAAAAATCCCTTAAAAATAACAAAACCTAGAGAAAATAAACCTGCAGTTAAACAGAAGTTTATTAAAGACAGCAGTCATTCCGAAATATCATAAACATAATCATGAGACCCTAAAATTGGAGAAAATGCAGACAATCCCTTAACTATGATCTAATATATGCATGAAAATCTGCAAAACTTGATAGCCGTTGTGTTTCTGCTGCCTGAGGATTGCCTAAGGACCATAGAAATTGACATGTCTTTTCTTCTGTTGGATATAAATGTTTTATGATGTATATAACTAAACCACAGTTCTATATATGCACAGCGGGATGTGGTCGCAGCTCCTGCGCGCGCATATAACTGACACAGCTGTGCGCGCGCAGCAGCTGAATCCACGTCCATGCCGTGAATAAGCCTGTGGAGAGCTGGGCCCCCAGCTCAGTCCAGGGGTTCGGGTGGCGGGGGGAGCCCCCCCCCCCCGGGGCGCCCCCCCCGCCCCCCGATCCCCCAGCTGCTCCTGCCATTCTTCAATTTGCGATTCTTTAGAGAATCGGGGGTTTACTGGTTTAGAACTAAACAAACCATGTATGCTGTGATGGTCCCTTTCTAGGACTGTTGTATGTATATACAGGAGGGATATGCATTTCAAGGCTTAGGTAGGAACTAACAAATCAAACAAGTTTTGTTTAAATCTTCTGTACACACAAGACTAGATTTTGAAAGTGTGCATTTTAAATTTAACACACTGAAGCACAAAGCAGTAAGATTATTTTTAGAAATATAAAATAACTTTGGTGCCTTTGAGTCCATTGTCTCATTGTACAGCTCATTTAGGGCTCAGTCCTGCTCCTACTGAAATCTGTGGGAATAAGACTGAGCCCTTAACTGCTCCCAGACATTTACAGTATCATCCATTCTTCAGCTAATTCAGAGCTTGGTTTTCAAGCTTTCACTTTACACTGTTCAGCACCCCCTGATTATTAGCATACTCTCTCCTGAGTTTCCTTTCTCCAGTACACTATTTAAGCAGCTTTTAACAGCTCCTTTCTCCTTATTTCAAGTGAACAGCATTTTTTTTTTAATCCTAGAAGAGAATTTAGGAATGGGTGATGCTGAGACCAAGTTGTTTAACTTTAAAAAAAAAAACCTAAAACCTTTATTCCTACACAGATATTAATGATAGTTTGCCATAGTTTTCCTTTACTTCTGAAATGTTGCTTCTTCCAAATCTTCATTTTGTGCATGTGTACCCAATTAATAGGATAACAATGCCTTCCTATTGCTAATATTCAATGTGTATGCTGAAAACCTGAGATTTATTCTCTTATATTCTTGGGCTCTGAAATTAAGATTAAATTTGCAACTCTTCCAAAATAAATTGCTTTGAGTTTAAATAGGTTTTATTTTAAGTGCTGCCCTTTGTGGGGGCAAGGCAAAATCACACTGCACCAGTGGAAGTTCCAACTTCCGAGCAATTGTGCTTCCAGAAGAGGCACACAATGATTCCCATAGCTCCCAGGAGGGTAGAAGAATAGGGCTCCTAGTGACGTCTCTAAATTACTGTAGTGTGCACTCCCCTTTACAGTCAGTCAGCTCAGTAGGCAAGGCATCCTTTTACTTCCACTATTTTCTTTTAAAGCACTGTATGTTCTGTATTTTTAAGTGTTACTTGTTGATAATGATCAGTGTGCTTTTGTTCCAAGCTGAAAGGTGAACTCCTGGCTTCGTTTACATCAATAGGAGTTTTCCCACTGACTTCTTGGGTCAAAGATTTCACCCTAGACATGATGTGCCTGATGCATTCAGGGCTACTCTTTTTTTTTTTTTTTTAAAGCATAACCTTCAGGAGTATGTTCTCCCCTACATCTGCTACTTTATGCATGCTGATAAGACCCATTAAAGTGTAAATCCCATTAAATGCACTGTTGGTGTAAAAGGTGCAAATCCCTTCCTATCTACATCTATGCCAATTCCCATTTACCACAATTCCACTTTTATCAGTAATTGATTTTAATTCAGTAAGATTTTATTGATGTGACAATTTATACACGTGTTGCTAATGGTGGAGGGGTGGTGGTGAACAATGACACCCCATTAATTACACAAGCGTAAATGCAAAAGTTGTCCCATTGGTTAATTTATCATTCTTTCTTGAATATTCCCCTTGGTTTTTACATTGCAAAAGTATTTTCTACAGATAGAGCTATATCTCTAACAAAGGCCAGGTGATGCTGAAGGTCCAGATATCACATTATCATGGTTACTGGCATTTACATCTAGATGTATAATAAGGAAAATGTGATGCCACTGAAACAATAGCACTCTGTGCCATAGTTTTCCACCAGATCAATATGAAACCACTTTGAAAATAATTGCTGCTCATGAGCTTAAGACATGATATATAATGGGGATTTTAGCACAGACTGTTTATCCAAATGATATTTTTAAAATATAAAACAATATAGGTTTTGACACTGGAAGTCCAAGATGAAATAAAGTATAAATATGTATTTTAAATAAATTTTGCATTGCTAATGCCAGCTGGCCACACTTGTATTTTAGTAGATATTATAATATTTACCTTTGTGTTTTGAAAAAAAAATAACATGGCTCCAGCACTACAGTCTTATATCTGACATCAATAAGCAAAGTTGACAACCAAATGGTCAACTTCCATTTTTATAAACATGCATCACAATAAATGGGAATTTAAATCAGCCTGATCAAGACTGTTTAATTGCTTCTGGCTCTTTTAGTCATCAGATAACATGTAAAGGTAAAAAGCCCTTTTCAAGAAGACAGGTGTTTGTTAGTTGGTGTCTAATCATCCAAATTATAAATGGGAAGTACTGTAGTAATAATGCCTTTCATTGTGTTGTAAGAGCTCTTCTTATGGTACAACATCAGTTAAGATTTTAATGTTGTGGGGATTTGGAGTGGGGGGTGCTTTTTTCATGTCTTTTGTTCTTCTGTTGTTGGATTTTTTTAAATATAGAAGCAACAGATGGTAGTCCAATAATTAATTAAAGTGATTTAGTTGATAAAATAGCTTAAATATACCTGTCTTGGTTCATTTACCTGAATTTTCATCCACTATGAACTTTTATTAGTAGATACATTAGCAAAGGAATGCAATAAAAATGCACAAATACAATTATACTTTCTAATCTGAAATCCTTTCAGTACTGAGTCTGTTACAGAAAAGATGTTTGAGGTATGATTCAGAGTAAAATATGATGCACAGAAGAGAAGCAGATGGTACTAAAACTAAAAGGAACCTTTGTTAATAAATAGACCTCAGAAACCAAAAGAGGCAGATGTTCCTTATCCCGGGGCATAGTTTACCAAACATATTTTGATGTTATCTCCCTTACAGCATTTCTTTGAATCTCTGCTCCCATCAAAAAGAATATTCAGAATCGCTGTGCTCTTTGTGTCTGCTTTAAAAGCAAATAAGTTGGTAGCTTATTCTGATGGTCGTGCAGTAATTTTTAACCACACTGATGGGTGGAAATGTACTTAAATATACTATTATATGGTATGCCAATATTGCTTTGTACATTTAATTTTTCCTCTCTGTATCATGTTCTACAGGAGAATAGCATCATGAGTTGGTTTTAGCAGAGCTGACACACTGCTGTAAGGTTACTTGGCAATTACTAGTTATACTGAGGAAAACGTGTAGAACTTCCACAATGCTAGTCATGTCAAGATGAAAATTATCACAATGCTCCTCAAGCACTCTTAATCAGACAAACAACCGCACACCCGTCCTCCCTAAGCAATATGTTTTGTTGAGAGGTTTCTGTTGGTAACTGTCTCATCATTGGACCAGATCCTGAGAGACATTCAGATCCTTGCCAACTAAAGCCTATAGTCCCTAAATGTATACAGTGTACAAAATTATTGCTAGAGTTGAGTCTGTGAGTTTAAAAGTGAATATACTTGTCTCATACCACTAGGGATTTTTTTTAAGTAGTTTATACATATTCCCACTCATGGCTTGTGACAATAGTGCATCTCTGACAGTGGAACCCTTTGATGGCAGTGCCTGTGGGAGAACTCATATGGCTCTCTTTCTCTCCCTTTGTTCTGGCATTCCTTTGGGCCTGGCACTCCATTTTTTGAGATGTTGAAATATTCCTGACTTGTCCAATAAAACAGACACTTCAGTGTTCAGTCACCATATTAAAGTCTGAATGTTTTGTGAACCATCCAGGGGTAGAAATTAAGGATGTACCCACTGGAAAGCTGGAAATTCTTCCTTTTTCTCTCCAGTGGCAGAAATTAGTAATACGTCTAGCCCTGGTAGTTTGTGAGATCTCAGACCTTTGAAATCATACAATCCTGATTACCATTTTGCCTCATCCTCTCCCCTGCAGGGAAGTCCAGATTTTAGCAGCTGCTAGCACAAAAATTGTTAAAGTTACTGGTAGAATTCATATCATATACAATTTGAAAGCTTTCAATTAGGGAAAAATATTAATCTCTTGGAGTTGATTAGAATAGTAGCTGCTGAAATCATGATGACCTGAAAGTGGGAAGGAAGTGATAAAAACATTATTTTTCCCATGATATTTGGTGTTACTGAATGGTATCCACATAAGCTTTACTAGTTCCACAACATTTAATGAAAAGTCACCATTTGTTTGCTGTGTGCTTCCCTCTCACAGTGAAGTCTTAGAAGCTGCTTAAGTTCTGCTAATGCACTTCTGGGCTATGTCTACACTAGAAAAGTTAAATCGACTTTGTTAAGTCGACTTTAATAAGCTTGACTTTAAGTCGACTTAAAATTGACCTTATTAAAGTCGACTTAACAAAGTGGACTAAGTTGACTTAGCTTTATGTCAGCTTAGTCCACTTTGTTAAGTAGACCTAATCACCCTTAAGCCAACTTAATAAAGTCGTCTTAAGGGTTACTCCATGTCCACACCGTCCTTAAGACAACTTAAGGAGTCGACTTAAGGGTTAAGTCGACTTAATGAGTGGTAGTAACAAAGTTGACTTAAGCTTTCATTAAGTCGAATTAAGGAATTTCTTAAGTTGACTTAATGAAAGCCTAGTGTGGACATGGCTTAATTTAAGTCATCTTAAGCCTCCTTAAGTCAACTTAAATTGCCGGTGTAGACGTAGCCCTTGAGTCCATGTTCCAAAAGCACTACGATTTCCCAATGAAGAAAATATCAGACTTAGTAAAATGAATGTCTGTTGCTTTATATCTTTCTAAGGAAGAGAAATGCTTTGGCAAAAAAGCACACATTTCAGAACCAATAAACTTGAAAAAGCTATTGGCCTTGTGAACCTGTGCCATTGTCTGCCAAAGCATTTATACTTTGTTTGCACAATGTACTGATCCTAGATCAGAAGGAAAATGTTCCAGTCTCTGAGTCCTGAAACTACCACTAGAGTTTAATTTGTGTCAGAAGTTGCCAGGGCTGAGACCTGACACCTCTGGCGCTTGACGCATGAACTATGGAAGTAAAAATGTGCTTGTGTTCTGGCACTTCTTTCATTACAAATTAAGCACTACTTACAACACTTGCAACCACACACTGCTGCTTTCATCTGCACCTGCAAGGGATCAACCCAGGATGAGGATTTAAAGTTGATTTCTCATCTAGTGGGAATTAGTGGAAGGATGTGAGAGGATGAGTGTCTTAACTGAAGATGATACATGTCCCATCTGACTTTTACTTATAGTATAGATTCTTGAGCTGTGACCTAATCAGTCCATACCACTTAAACATGTTATAAGTTCTTAGTCTAATTATCCAAAAAAAAAGCAATAGCCTCCTAATTTCAGACTTCAGAGACAGATTCCATGCATGTTTCAAGCCAGTGAATAAAACATAAATCTGACTTTGTTGGGAATAGGTTATTCCCCATTTCCTTATTTCTTTTTTAACCATAGCACACATTTCTTTTTTCTTTTTTTAAAAAGTCTATAGACTCAAATATACTCCTTTGCTATGATTCTAATGTCATTTTCCTTATTTAATATTATTATGTGATTTGGTTATATTTATATATTTTATATTGAAGATGTCATCTAAACTTTGACAGCTTTAGCTTGATCTGAGCCGCTAGGATACCCTGAAGAAGTTGTTATTCATAAAGCTTTTCCTAGTAGAAGAATTAATAAAGTGTGTGCACCTGATTCATTACTAAATTTCAGCATAGTAAGTGTCTGGGTATAAGTAAAGCTCTTATGTTTCCATTCCATCTTTAACTTCAGAATTTGCAAGATGGATTATGTAGGCAATTATGGGCTAGAAGATTAGTAAGAATGTCCTATCTAAAAATAAGAGTGAAATAATGCAGACTGTCACTAGGTATATAGAATGTGGGTTTTGTAAGGTATGTATTGTTGCTTTTATAACTATGTAAAGCATGCCAGACTGATAAATGCTGTATAATAACAATAACACTTAGCACTTAGACAGAGTTTTTCATCTATAACTCCTAAGACTTTACAAATGCAACTAAACACCACAATTCCAGGTTTGTTGGTGGATATGTTAAGAATTAAATAATCTGTGCAGTTTCATGGAGCAAGTCTGTATCTCTGATTTAGGTTTTCATGTGACTCCTGATGCTGTAGCATCTAAGAGCTACATAGGACTATAGCGCACAGAACTGCAGGAGAAAAAACACATTTTTCTCTGTGTGTTCTTCAAGGGCAGAGGTAAAATATAGGACTTGTACAGGCAAAATGTTTACAGGGCATCAGTTCTGGAAAGCTGTTATCAAAATAGTGATCTGATCATCACCAGATTTAATTTAATCTCTTATGTTAAGGAGTTACACATCCAGGATCCCTCATCTGAGAAATCTTTATTGTCAGTACCTGATAGAGCCTGGATCTGTCCACCTACAGCATTCAAGTGGAATGCTGTTGTCTTTGGAAATAGGGGCTTAGGCCTTGTACACACTACAGAGTTATC
>ML685883.1:7690369-7745854 GCA_007922175.1 Pelusios castaneus
GCTCCTTTGTGATTTAAAGAGCAGGTGTGTACACACCAAAGCGCTATAAATATAGCACTTGCCTTGTTCTGCAATAGCTTTTATTACGGTACAAGTTTGTAGTGTGTACATAGCCGTAGTGGAGGATAAAATAGTCTCTCTGGTAATTAAATCCCCATCCATTAAGTGGGCTCTGGATTAGAACAATGACTTTGATCTCTGTTCTAAAGTAAATGTAAACCAGCAGCATTCACAAAGCATAAATACAGTGGGTGCAGTACCTTTGTCAATAGCAGAGCCAGGTATAGAACCCATGTCTTTTGATGGACAGTCTGATTTCCTAGTTACTAACAAAATTGCTTCTTTGTAATAGAAATAACCATTCACCATTATGAGCTGACCTCTCTTGAATGGCTCATTCTGAAACGAGTTGATCATTTCTATTTGGATTCCTATTTATGTTCACAATGCCTGAACAGGGTGGTTTGCTCAGGAGCTGGAGAGTCTGGAGCTAAGCCAGCCCTGATTACAAAATACCCCTATAGAAAATAGGTGATCCCATATAAAAGGCAACACGATGGTACAGAGAGGGGTTGGCTGAGAGAAGGGCCGAGATTGCCAGAAGCACAAAACTTGGCAATAAACTGGGGGAAGCCCAGGAATCTACAGCTTGATCTATAGACACAATGCAGGGAGTGAGAGAACTCCTGCAGAGTCAGAGGGAGAAAAGTGAAAGAAGCAGGAGAAAGTGAGACAAACTCTCTAGATAGGGAGTTCTAGAAGAGAACCAGTCCAAGAAGAGCAGGCCTGCCTGGGGAAAAGAACAAACTCAAGGCAAAGACTACTGGGAAGCAAACAAACAAACCCTCAGGGAGGAGTGGGCTGTGTGTTCAGCTGAAAATGGGGTGAAAAGCGTGAGCATGTGGACTATTTCAAAAGCTTTGTGGTATTTTGGATTACTGGGAGACAGACTGAACGAGGGTTGGAGTTGGGGTTGGGAGGCAGTGTTTACCCAGTGGACTAAATAAAAGGGACTCCTTGTAGCGATTGTTTGAACTAGAAATTGTTATAGGGGTCTCAAAAGTAGTGGAAATTGAGGACGGATGCTGTAAACTGACCTCTGGCAACAAGGAGATGCACAGTAAGTGACTACTATACTACTGTGGCAATCAATATCATATCTAGACATGTCATCAAAAAACCCATCATCATGATTCAAAGCTCTGTTGGCAGTTCTCATTCAGAGGTTAAGTACTGAATGGTTGTGGTTAGTAGGCTTGTTTTAAGAGGAATCTGGACCCAGGCTACAAGTGACAAATTAACTAAAGCGTATTGACCCATCTAGGTTGTCAACAGACTTATCAACAGCTAGGCCTACTAAAAGACCACTATGAGTCCATTTCAGGGAGTTGCTTCTTAAGAGAGAGTAACTCCCAGTGCAACATCCACATTATTGCCTCATATTAGCCTCTCCAACTCCATCAATCAGGACTGAAATTCCCTGCACTTCAAGGAGAGCTGGGGACACACGTGAAAGTTAGAGGCAATCTTTTTGGGAGAAGCTGGTGGAACTAAATGAACTGGACCTCAGGAGAAGGGGAATATTATTTAGAGACTTTGGCTGTAAGTGACTTATTCTTGAACCGTGAGGGTGCTGAGGCCTCCATACCTGACGTGCCACATAAGGCTAGAAAAGAGGTGTGCTCTGTAACAGCCCCCTCTGACTGGAAAACTGAGGCAAGGAGTGCCTGTAACAGCACACTTGGTCAGCCAGGGACACTACAGGGTAGCATGCTCTATGACTCTTGCCTGTAGAAATAGACTACAGTGAGGAAGGCTCTGCTGCTAATTCTGTTCAACTGTTTCACATAAAGAGAAGACTTCAGTCTCCCTGACTCTTGATATAATTGTTAAAACAATCTGCATTTAAGTAGCTTCAGTTTTAGAAATACTGTTTTTATTAATTTTGACAAAAATAAATATGGCAGGGGAATGTGATCACCTATATAGGATTTCATTTATAATTCTACTTACTGAATTCTAGGACAATACTCTTCACTTTCCTACCCATCTGAAATTACATAAATTCACCCCTGAAATTTTTTCTCCTGTAATCATAATTGAAGGGGTCTATACCTTTGCATATATAGTGGAAGATAAAACTGGAAGTTATGCAGAGACTGCTAGGAAAAGGATCCTGGATTCAGATGTTACTATGAATGAGCTGCATTTATTTAAAGGAAGGAAGGAAGGGGGGGGGGGGGCAGGGGCAATAACAGTTCTAAAGTTTTGAAGGAGCAGTTACATTGATTGGGAAGATATAAAGCATTACCAAGGCTGGAGAGAGGATAGAGGAATTTGAGGGTTGATTACTGTAGATATTTGGTCTTTTCTCATATTAACTATGCAATTACTAATGACTAACAAAGTTCAGAATCTGAGCATCAGCTAAGTGTCTAAAAGCAAAAATGCTCCAAAAGATATACTGAACCATCCAAAATCACTGGCCATTCAAAGTAGTGATGGAAATAAGCTGAGAACAAGCTCTCTCTCAAATGGTTTCTTGTATTTATGCGTTCAGTGTGGTCAGCAAAACTTCATATCAAGGTCTGGAACCAAAAGCTATTAGAGGTACAAACTCCTATTTATGTTGCACTTCAGTAAAAGTTTGGTCTGAGTTAAACATGAAATACTTTCACAAAATGTGTAGAAAAGATCATATTTGTCCTCACTGATGGTTTCTCAATTTTAGCAAAGGCTATGGTGTGGAGTTCTAATTTTACCCTAAGATGCTGTGCCCTCCAAAATTGCAGAGGGGTAGCCACACTGACATTCAAAACTCTGAGATTCCCTTCTCAGAGTTTCAAAGGCTATGCCTATACTTGTAAATTTAAGTCGACTTAACTAAGTTAAGTCGACTTAGCATGTCCACACTTAAATTTAAAGTCGACTTAGGGGGGAACTTACAAAGTCGACCTAGAGCATCCACCCTGGATGCGTAGGTCAACTTCTAGGAGCTAGGGGGACCTTGGGCAGCTCCACAGTGGCAGGGGGGGCACCCTTGTGTACAATGGGGCAAAGGGAGACAGGGACTCTGGCAGGGCATGTGGGCAGGGTGTGACGCTGTCCAGATTTAGGGAACCATTTATGATATTATTTTCTATTAATATCTCATAATTGCTATAATCCATAGGAACTATGTCATGTTTGGCATCAATAGAAAGGTAGTAATTTGCTGGGAATGATTATATAGTTTATGTATAGGAATTGTATTTATATTAGAAGTTAGGAATATGGTTGTTATATCTATACTTTAACTTGTGTGATTCTGGGGAAACACCCCAGACAGGATGTCTACAACCATTGTCTCCTTAATATTAAGGAAGCTCCCAGGTACAATGGGCCCAAGGAGAAAACTGATGAGCCATTAAGGAGACAATTGTTGTAGACATCCTATCTGGGATGTTTCCCCAGAATCACACAAGTTAAAGTATAGATATAACAACCATATTCCTAACTTCTAATACAAATACAATTCCTATACATAAACTATATAATCATTCCCAGCAAATTACTGCCTTTCTATTGATACCAAACATGACATAGTTCCTATGGATTATAGCATTTATGAGATATTAATAGAAAATAATACCATAAATGGTTCCCTAAATCCAGACAGTGTCACACAGGGCTCTGCCCTGCCCTATGGGGGGGGGCATGCCAGGCTCCCCCTGTGCTCCCCTCCCGGCAGAGGGCATTGGTGTAGTCCTGGGGTAGCCCTAAGTCGACTTAGGGCTACCGCACGTCTACACTGGCTTAATTCGAGTTTAAAAAGTCGAATTAAGCCTTAAGTCGAAGTAATTCTAGGTTAAATAAAGTCAACTTAATTTTCATTAAGTCGACTTTATTTTCCTTAAGTCAACTTAAGCAAGCTGCTTAAGTCGACTTAAGAAAACTATAGTGAAGATGCAGGGTAAATTAAGTCTACTTAAGCAAGTTTAAGTCGACTTAATTTACAAGTGTAGATGCAGCCTTAGAAAGGAATAGAAAAGGGCTCCAGGATGAGGCCTCACTTCTATATCTATGATGGAAGGAATTATCTGCACTATTGGCTATTGCCTTCTCTGTTCGATTAGCCGCCCTTTCCACTGGGAACACAACGTCATGCAACCCGTGTCCTGCCAGACTTCAAGCATTTCCTGCTTCAAGCATGCCTCTGCTTATATACCCTTTGAAATGGGCAGTGCGGTCTAGTCCCCAACAAGGACCTTGAGCTCAAAGTATCTGCAGAGGTCACCTGAAAGGTGGTAGGTAAGGAGGGGAAGTATTGCAGAGGCTCACCTCTTCTCAGAACAAGAGCCAGCGGGGGAAGTATTCCTAGAAGATTGCTGGAATATAAACAGGTATGTCCCAGATAATCTATTTTTATCTGCATTAATTTGCATTCCAGATGCCTCTTCTATTTATTTGGAATTTATCTCCAAAATACATTCTTTTCTAAATTATACAATGGTGGAAAGACTACCCTGCCACCTTTAAAAAATGTTTACTTAAAGAAAGCTGTGTCCTAATTTATACATTAAATTAAGGCTTAAAATAGAGCAGGTTAGAATTGAAATCTAAGCCATAGTTAAAGGGCTCCCTCACAGTTGTTTTGGCTGATCCTCCCCCCTCCCCCACCCCACTGAAATTGCACCTCTGCTGTTAACCTGATCTTCCAATTTAAAAATGTATATCATTGACTCTATTTTAATTTTGTGTCTAAAAACAGTTGCAAAAACTTTTCCTGCCTCTTCTATACAGGACAAACTTAGAACCTCAGTTAAAATAATGTTTTTAAGTACCTCAGTGGGGCAAAAAAACCCAAAACTGTTTGGAAAACAGCCAATCAGAGTCCCTCCGCTGTTTCAGGGCAGATTGTTACATTAAAAATAAGATACCATCGACTTAATTCTCTGACTCTACTATTATAATTTTATATGTGCTACTGCCTTTTCTTAGCATAGTTCCATGACAATAATAGAGGGCATCCTCCTTTTATATGTTTCTTATTTTTGAGGTGGAAATCCTAGATTAGGATTATGTTCAAAGAAAAAGACTGAGTGGATCCTTTGGCCTTTCCACACATTATTATGTGTTATGGTGCCAAGGATTATTCTAGCCCACGGTGAATACCTCTGTATTTGGCATGTGGTATGGAAGAAAAGATTAGTTGCTCCTGCGATTTCTGCAGAGCTACCTACCTAAATAAGAATGTGTTGCTTGAAGTTGTCAGTTAATACTATTCTGTCATCTTCCAACATCAATTTATCGTTTCATTTATTATGATTCAAAATTATATTCAAGTAGCATAGCACAGCCTCAAATGAAAATTGTTTACGTTTTAAGCGCATGTGTATGGTTCCTGAAGAAGGGCTAGCAAGAAGAAGAAAGATTTGCCTAAAAATAGCTTTGTATCGATTTAACTAATCAGTTTATAACAAAGTTAAATCAGTACAAGCTCCTATTGTGGACTTAACTATTCTGGCAAAAAGATGCTAGTAACAGAACAGTTATTTTGTAAATGTACAGAAATAGTGACAGATCCTCAGCTGATGCATATTGTCATAGCTCAGTTGATTTCAGTGGTGCCAAGATAATATACAGCAATTTATACAGTTAAGTATTTTCCCCACACAGCTCTGCAGTTGATGTAAAATGGCGTGGCTACATTGAAGTCTGCAGTACTGCACCAATTTACACTAGAGGATCTAGGAAAGAAGTTAAGTGACTTGTCACAGGTCACACAACAAGTGAATGTCTGAGGAGAGATTAGAAGCCAGATATTCTGACTCCCAGATCTGAGCTTTAACTGTTAGGCACATTGTAACTCAAAATATTGTGTGTTTTCATCCTATTTATATAGATTTAATTGGTTTTAATTCTCTTTGCAAATTCTAACTCTCACTTTATTCCCACATATTCTGATGTTCAAGAGGAAGCTTTTCTTGCTGATCCCTCCTATCTTCCACTCCTTGTAGTGTTTCTGCTTTCTCCTAATCACCTATCTCAGATGCTTCCTCATCCAGCTTGGTCTTCAATTCTTGCCTATGAATTTTTAACTCTTCTTTGAGATGCCAGCTACAGATATTTCCTGCAAATTTGACTTGAAGTAATTATAAGCCTAGTCCACTTTTCAATCCAAGAATTCTTCGGTTCAATCCACTCTCCCAACTAATTCCCTTATTTTTTTTTCAGTTATCTCTTTTGAAATCAAAGATCCTAGTCACAGACCTATTTTTGTTTATCCTTCAATTTAGTTTGAATTGAATTATCTTATGGGCATTCAAACCAAGATTGTCCCCTATGACCAGTTATACTATGAGGTCCACACTGCTCACCCAAACTCCCCTGTTTACAGCTCCATTCGCTGACTCCTGTCCTGCTGCAATGAATCCCTAGGACGCAGGTCATTCTGAAACCTACCACACCCTTCTCTCTACTTTATGAGTGGGGCAGAGGGGTGAGCTCCTATGCCATCAAGTGCTGCGACACTATCATCAACAACATCCAAGGGTTGTGGGGGGGGGTGTTTTTTGGTTTGGGGGGAGGGTTGGTTTGTTTGGGTTTTTTTTTGTTTGGTTGGTTTTTGGTTTTTTTGAAAAAAAAATGCTTCTGAGAACCATTCATTTTATCCTTTTAATCACATTGGAAACTAGCTGCAAGTTGCAACAAAGTAGCCAAGTACCTCAGTTAGGTACCAAGTGCATTTCTGCTTAACCTATTGTGGCTAGAAGATGCTATGAGGAATGGGGAAAAACACCTGTTCTTTGCCAATTTGCCAAGGGAGAAGAAATTTTCTCCCCCTTGCCTAAATAGGTAATTGACTAGACCTGCAGCTGCTGTCACATTGAATTCCTATTCCTAGTTCAGGGTGAATCTACTGAAATGAAGCTGAATGACGCTCCACATGCCCTCAATGGGTTAAACCCTGGGAGCTGGAGAATGATGGCCAATGGGTGCCAGAGGCTCCAAAGTGAGAAGGAGCTACTTGGTATCTGTCAATTAATGTCTCCCTTCCCTGGTCATCAGGTTATATCCTTTCACTGCAGGTCCCCCCTCACATTCCTACATTCGTTGAGGCAGGTGAGTGGCATTTCTCTTCTAAGTTCAGACTTTGGATATCAGTCTTTCTCTAGCTTTCTCACAATATGCTAGCATGTATGATTTAGATCCTACTGGCTACATTTAAGGTCACTGAGACCTGGATTATGTTGAATATTAATGGAGTTGTGGCTTCTAAAATCTCTTAACGTTCCCTTAAGATGTTTGTTCAATAAAATACTGTGGAACACATATAGGAATGTTACCTTTCACACTTCTGATCCAAGTCTATTGAATTGTTAATGTGAGGTAAGTACAGTGAATAAAATACAGCCCAATTTTTTTTTGACCAAATGTTAAACTGTTCTCAGTTATAATGTTAACATGTTAAAATGTTCTCATAAGCTTTGACTTTTCATAAAATAGGGACAAATTGAAGATAATGTGACGCTGACAGCGATGGGTTCTGAATTATTATATAAATGAATTTGACCTCAAATTTTAATGTTGTTATACAGTACTTGTCAGCTAGGCTTGCATATATTTTATATATACGCTTATGATTCTTGTACTTATTTTATCAGAATGGTAAGGCCAGCTTGTTGCTTTATGAGTCACTGGTGTTGGTCAAAACAAACAAGGAGGTCTGTGGCACTTTTAAAGACTAACAAATTTATTTATCTCATGACCTTTTGTGAGAGAAAATCCCACTTCGTCAGACGCTTTGAAGATGAGGAACTTAGAGAATGGGAAGAAAATAAATGCAGGGAAGTCTAAGATAGGATTGGGTCAGACTGTTATAGCAAATCAATGAAGTAGTTTAGATTCAAACATTGGGGAATAGCATATAGAGGAAGGTGAGATCAAATCACCTGTTGTAATGAGAAAAAAAATTATAGTCCTTATTTAGCCCTGAAGCAACAGTGTTAAATTTGCAGATGAATTCCAATTCTTCAATTTCTCTTTGAAGCTTTGATTTTTGATCATTTGTTTGAGCACAGCTATTAACAAATCATCCATGGAGTGAGCGGGGAGACTGAAGAGTTCCCTTATTGGTTTTTGAATGTTGTAATTTCTGATGTCAGACTTGTGTCCATTTAATATTTTGTGCACAGACTGTCTTGTTTGTCCAATATATAAGGTGGGGAAAGGGCATTTCTGGCACATGATGGTGTTGGTCAATTTATTTTTATTTCTACCAATCAATTTCAGAGTTTTCATACTAAACTACTGTATAAATTTCATAAACAAGTATTCTCCACTAAAGAAACAGAAAACTATACTTGAATAGAAATTGGTTATAAAGGTTTAATTTGGACAAGTATAAATTCATTGTCAATGTGCATTATATTTAGTGGTGTTGAGGGGAAACTAGGATTAGTCATGGTATTGCTGTAGACAGAACAATATGAATTCTGCTAATACATTTAATGTAGAAAATATTGATTTTGCTTTTCTAAATTTGTTCTTGGGGGAAAGAGTTCATTCAAGTTTACTAGTACTTTGCAAGCGCTGTGAAATGCATTTAGAAAAAAATATATCTATGTTCTATCTAATATCCCTTCATTTGTTCCAACATGTAATAATCCTAGGATCAGTGCTTTCTGTATTCATTAATAAAAATAAATCCCCTTAGATTTTTTTTTTACTTTTTCAAATAATTCACTTTAGTTTATGACTCAGTGGGTCAACTAAGATAACTTAAAGATGTTTTCCAGTGTAATAAATTGATTAATAAACTACCAGAACATAAGAAAACATACAATCAACGCTAAAATGCAACACCAAACTGTTGAAATGAACAGTTTATGAGAAGTTTGCTGATGTATTGTTAACATGAGCATAGAATCATAGAATAATAGGGTTGGAAGGGACCTCACGAGGTCATCTAGTCCAACCCCCTGCTAAAAAGAAGGACCACTCCCCCTAAATCACCCCAGCCAGGATTTTGTCTAACCGAGCCTTAAAAATCTCCAAAGATGGAGATTCTACCACCTCCCTAGATAGCCCATTCCAATGCTTCACCACCCTCCTAGTGAGAAAGTTTTTCCTAATATCCAACCTTGACCTCCCCAGCTGTAATTTGAAACCATTGCTCCTTGTTCTGTCCTCTGTTACCATCGAGAACAGCCTAGCTCCCTCCTCTTTGGAGCAACCCTTCAAGTAGTTGAAGGTTGCTATCAAATCTCCCCTCAGTCTTCTCTTCTGTAGACTAAATAAGCCTAGTTCCTTCAGTCTCTCCTCATAAGTCATGTGCCCCAGCCCCCTAACCATTTTTGTTGCCCTCCGCTGGACTCTTTCTAATTTGTCCACATCCTTTCCGTAGTGGGGAGCCCAAAACTGAACACAGTATTCCAGATGCGGCCTGACCAGTGTCGAATAGAGGGGAATTATCACATCCCTTGATCTGCTGGCAATACTCCTACTGATGCAGCCTAATATGCCATTGGTCTTTTTGGCAACAAGGGCACACTGTTGGCTCATATTCATCTTCCCGTCCACCATAACCCCAGGTCCTTTTCTACAGCGCTGCTACTTAGCCGATCGGTCCCCAGCCTGTAGCAGTGCATGGGATTTTTCCATCCTAAGTGCAGGACTTTGCACTTGTCTTTGTTGAACCTCATGAGGTTTCTTTCGGCCCAGTGTTCCAATTTGTCCAAGTCTCCCTGGATCCTGTCCCTGCCCTCCAGAGTATCTACCATTCCCCCCAACTTGGTGTCATCCGCAAACTTACTAAGCACGCAGTCTATTCCATCATCAAGATCATTAATGAAGATGTTGAATAGAACCGGCCCCAAGACCGACCCCTGGGGCACTCCACTCATTGCCATCGAGCCATTGATTCCTACCCACTGAGCCCGTTGATCTAACCAGTTTTTTATCCACCTTATGGTCCACTCGTCCAACCCATACTTCCTTAACTTGCCGACGAGAATGCTGTGGGAAACAGTATCAAAAGCCTTGCTAAATTCAAGGTATACCACGTCAACGGCTCTTCCCACATCCACAAATCCAGTCATCTCATCATAGAAGGAAATCAGGTTGGTCAGGCACGATTTGCCCTTGGTGAATCCATGTTGACTGTTCCTGATCACTCTATTTTCCTCCAACTGTTTCAGGATGGATTCCTTGAGGACCTGCTCCATGATTTTCCCAGGGATTGAGGTGAGGCTGACCGGTCTGTAGTTCCCTAGATCCTCCTTTTTCCCTTTATTAAAGATAGGTACTATATTTGCCTTTTTCCAATCCTCCGGGACCACCCCCGTTCGCCACGAGTTCTCAAAGATAATGGCTAGCGGCTCTGCAATCACTTCCCCCAACTCCCTCAGCACCCTCGGATGCAGTTCATCTGGCCCCATGGACTTGTGCACATCCAATTTCATTAAGTGTTCCCTAACCTGACTTTCCATCACCGAGGGCCACTCTTCTTTCCATTCCGCGTTACCCCGTGTAGTAGCCTGGGAGCTGGCCCGCCCTGTGAAGACTGAAGTAAAAAAAGCATTGAGTACTTCAGCCTTTTTCGCATCATCCTCCACGAGGATGCCTGCCCCATTCAGTAAGGGACCTACACCATCTCTGATCCTTTTCTTGTTGCTGATATACTTATAGAACCCCTTTCTGTTATCCTTCACATCTCTTGCTAGCTGCAACTCCAATTGTCCTTTGGCCTTTCTGATTTTATCCCTGCAGTCCCGAGCAATATCTTTATACGCCTCCCTTGTCATCTGTCCAAGCTTCCACTTCTTGTAAGCTTCCCTTTTATGTTTCAGCTCCCCACAGAGTTCCCTGCTAAGCCACGCTGGTCGCTGTCCACATTTGCTGTTCTTTCTGCACATCAGAATGTTATCTTCCTGTGCCTTTAACAGGGTTTCTTTAAAATACAGCCAGCTGTCTTGGACACCTTTCCCCTTCAGATCAGCCTCCCATCTGACCCTGCCCATCAGCTCCCTAAGGGAGCCAAAATCTGCTTTTCTGAAGTCCAGGGTGTGTGTTCTGCTTCTTTCCTTCCTTCCATTGATCAGGATCCTGAACTCTACCATCTCATGGTCGCTGCTGCCCAGGTTGCCATTTACTTCTACTTCCCCAATCAATTCTTCTCTGTTTGTGAGCAATAGGTCTAGAGGTGCAAGGCCCCTAGTTGGTTCCTCCAGCATTTGTACTAGGAAGTTGTCCTCAATATTCTCCAAAAACTTCCTGGATTGCCTGTGCACTGCTGTATTATCTTCCCAGCAGACATCAGGATAATTGAAGTCCCCCATAAGAACCAGGGCCTGCGACAATCTGGAAACTTCTGTTAGTTGTCCATAGAACGCCTCATCCACCTCCTCTTTCTGGTCTGGCGGTCTGTAGCAGACACCCACCACAACATCCCCCTTGTTGCATTCTCCCCTAACCTTAACCCACAGACTTTCAACCATCTTGTTTCCACTTTCATAGTGGAGCTCCGAGCAGTCATACAGCTCTTCTACATATAGTGCTACTCCTCCCCCCCCTTCTTCCCTGCCTGTCGTTCCTGAACAATTTATATCCATCCATGGCAGTGCTCCAGTCATGCAAGTTATCCCACCACATTTCTGTTATTCCAATTATATCATAGTTCCTTGTCTGTGCCAGTACTACCAATTCTTCCTGCTTGTTTCCCAGGCTCCTCGCATTTGTGTACAGGCACCTAAGATACCGGGCCCATTACCCTACTTTGCCCTGTCGATTCTCCCTCCTGTCGCATCTTCCTCCTTGCAATTTCTCCCAGTGTCCTCCTTCCCCACTCGCCTGAGGTATTATGACTTCATCAGGAAATAAAAAACAATTATTTGATCCTCCCCCCAGTTCCAACTACCCTCTCTTTTATTCCTGCTGTTACAGCCCCAGCATCCCCCAAGTTCCATCCCTTCCCCCAGGTTTCCCTCAGTTTCACTTACCTGTGGGCCTTGGTCACCTTCCCCCTTAGAACCTAGTTTAAAGCTCTCCTCACCAGGTTAGCCAGTCTGCTTCCAAATACGCTCTTCCCCTTCCTGGATAGGTGGAATCCATCTCTGCCTAGCAGTCCTTCTTCCTGAAACAGCACCCCATGGTCGAGGAAGCCAAAGCCCTCCCAGTAACAACATCTCAGCAGCCAGGCATTCACCTCCAGGATGCATCTGTCTCTGCTCAGGCCCCTACCCTTGACCGGAAGGATCGAGGAGAACACCACCTGTGCACCGAACTTCACCCGTGCTCCCAGAGCCCTGTAGTCACCTTTGATCTGCAGAGGGTCACCTCTCGCAGTATCATTGGTTCCCACATAGATGAGTAGCATGGGGTAGTGGTCAGAGGGACGGATAATTCTCGACAATCCCTCTGTAACGTCTCGGATACGGGCCCCTGGCAGGCAGCATACCTCCTGAGAGGCCTTATCTGGGTGACAGATTGTGCCTCCATCCCCCTCAGAAGAGAGTCCCCAACCACCACAACCCGACGTTTTCTCCAGGGTGTGATGGTTGTGATCCTCCCAACATTGGGGGTGCATGGCTTCTCCTCTTCCACCTCATCTCCCGTCTGTAGTGCTGCAAAGCGGTTCTTTACCACAACGGAGGGTGGGATGGGAGCAGGGGTGGAGCACTGTCTGCTGCCAGAAGTAACCAGCTGCCAGTGTCCACCTTCTGCTTGAGCCATCTCATCCTTCTCCGAGGGTGTGGCAGCAGTCCTTTGCCTCTAGATAGTTTCTTCATCCTTGCATGTTTCCTCATGGATGCTATCCAGGAACTTCTCCAGGGCATGGATACTCCTGAGCCTGGCCACCTCCTCCTGTATCTCCCCTACCTTACTTTCACTAAGTGAAAGTGCTGAGTTCAAGAACAATTTGCTGTCTGGGTTCACATTTTCAAAGCAACTAGGACATTCATGCATACACTCTCATTGATTTCTATGTAATTCTGTGGTTAAATTCCCTAGTCAACTTTATAATGTTGTTTACCCAGTAGGCTCCCTGTGCATCATAAACCTGAATATTCCCATTACACTTAAGATGAAAAGTATGATTAATTACAATACAACAATGGTGCTGGCTAGGATCCTACAGGAATGGCCGCCAAAAGAACATAATATTTATACTGAAATTGCAGGTTTATGATCTCACAGTGAATGACTGTTTGTACTATGGATGAAGAGAGCTAGGTGATTGTATCAGGTTATAAAAGATAAAGTTAGGGAGTATAGAAGGTCTGCTAAAATAAAACAAGTTGACTTAGCATGTCTACACAAAATTAAGTCAACTTAAAGGGGACCCTGCCAAATCGACTTAGAGCATTCACATTGGACACCTACGTCAACTTCTAGGGGCTACGTAGACCTGGGACTGGTCCACGGTGGCAAGGGGGGCACCCATTGCCAAGTGCCAGGGAGATCAGCATTTGCTCCATTGTACCTGGGTACAATGGGGGCTGAGCAGGACAGGAACATGGGCAGGGCATAGGAGCAGGGTGCGCAGGGCTCTGTCCTGCCATGTGGGGGAGGGCATGCCAGGATCTGCCTGTGCCAGCCACCCTGGTAGGGAGGGCTGTGGGGGAGCCCTGGAGCCCTTTAAATTGACTTAAAGTCAATTTAGGGCTAATCTGCATCTACACTGGCTAAATCGACTTAATAAAGTCGATTTAGCGAGTAAAGTCAACTTTAAAGTAAGTTTTATAAAGTCGACTTTAATTTTCCTTAAGTCGACTTAAGCTGCTACTTAAGTTGACTTAAGGAAAATGTAGTGTAGACGCAGATTAAATTAAGTCAATTTAAGCAAGTTTAAATTGACTTCATTTGTATATGTAGATGCACCCAGATAGCCTAAGAGGAATAAAGAGGGCCCCAAAATAAGCACTGCTTTTGTAATATGTCCCAAATGTTGATCTCACAAAATTGAAACATCTCAAAATTGTCTTGTCACAGTTTTCTGGTAGCAAGCATGCTTCTGACCCTATCAATAACAGTCTGTCATTTGTAACTTCATTATCATCTGCAATGGAAATTTCTGTAGAATGGAGGCAGCTACCACTGCCTAAAAAAAAGAAGAAATTATTCTCTGGACAATTGCAATCAGCAGGGTCCTTCAAACGACTACTGTGTCATTGATTTCCCTTTCTGTTTATTACCTGGTGCACATTCATTTTCTATAAAGTCTTAATAGCATTGGGAAATTTGGAAATTAACCACAGTATTGGTGCAGTTGGATGGCAGATTATTTAACTATAGTAAAATAATAGTTTGTTATTATGGTTTTCTTGTTTGGTCCATACCTCACCCCATCACTGAATATGTTGTCTTCCGAGCACTCCAAGTCCCAGTAATCTGGGAAGAAAGTGATTAAATCAGAGATCTGAATTCAGATTCCCTCGTGGCAGCACAAAGTGTTATTAACAGGATACTCAGTTTGTTTCTTCAAGCAAAACTTGTGTATTTTGTTCATTAAGGATTTGTTTTGCTTTCTAATGTAGGATTTCTGTTATAATGAATAGAAGGCTTTTGTGAGCTCAACCAAATGAATACAAGCAACATGAGTGAGATTTGTTGTGTTCTATATTTTGTTGCCTGGAAACATCCCTCATCACTTGGTTGTTGGGTTCCAAACAGGGAATCCAGTAAATGATTGTTGTTTACAGAGTGCTGTAGAGGTATGTAGTACCTTACAAAACACACAGGCCCAGATTTTTGCTGCATCTTATTTATGCAGGAGACTATAGGGTAATGTGCTCTAATTCTCTTTCTGTTCTTGGACAAAAGGGTCCTTCAGTGTATGCTAGCTATTTTTGGTTCCCCAGAGACATTCCATGAGTTGGGGATTGGTGGAGAACTTTGTTTTCTGACCAGTACCTGGCCCTGCCCTGTCCGTACCTGGTCCTACCCTGTCGCAACTCTACATGTATTGGGGGCCTCTTGATGCAGGGGTATACCCAGCTATGGGTTCAAGATCGATCCATTACTTCCTTTGCATCATTTGAGTGGTCCAATGGGATAAGAACAAAGCAGAGAATCTACACAATAGTTTTGACTGGTCTCTTCCCTAAGAACTTTATCTGTCCAGTTGGACAGGCACAGTTCAAATGAAGGATGAAAGAAAAGGATGGGAGCAACAGATCACTTGATTAGCAATAGAAAACTAACTGATTTTTCCCATTTTTAAAAAAATTCAGACAAATGCAAATGACCATATACTAAACCCGTTTGTCTAGCAGGTATTTTTCCTATTACATTCTTTGGTGTTATAAAAATTAAAGACCAAATTATCTGCTGGAGGAAATGAGTTCGACTCAATTGAAATCCCATTTACCTCACAATTGAGAACAATCAAAGAAAGAGCAGATGTGAAGAATGGTTGATTGTGACTGGTAGTTGTCAAGGTTTTGTACAGTATTATTACTATTATTTATTTAACATTTGTGTATATCGTAAGTCGATATGATGTTATAGAATCATAGAATAATAGGGATGGAAGGGACCTCATGAGGTCATCTAGTCCAACCCCCTGCTAAAAAGAAGGACCACTCCCACTAAATCACCCCAGCCAGGGTTTTGTTTAACCGGGCCTTAAAAATCTCCAAAGATGGAGATTCTACCACCTCCCTAGGTAGCCCATTCCAATGCTTCACCACCCTCCTAGTGAGAAAGTTTTTCCTAATATCCAACCTTGACCTCCCCAGCTGTATTTTGAAACCATTGCTCCTTGTTCTGTCCTCTGTTACCATCAAGAACAGCCTAGCTCCCTCCTCTTTGGAGCACCCCTTCAAGTAGTTGTTATACAGAGAGGATAAAGATATGAGGCCAAAGTTTTAATTATCTTTATGTACCTAAAGGTGCTGATTGGTACCTAGTGGGGTTTTCAAAAGCCTAAGAAATTGTAAATATCCCACTAGGTGCCTATCTGCATCCTTAAGGCACCTAAATACCTTTATCAATCTTGCTCATGGTTCCTGCTGTAATAATCTTTCTATTTAGAGTAAAGGAGCTAGCAAACTCAAAAATGCAAAACTGAAGAAGAAAAAAAAAAAAAACAATAATGTATTAGGGGTGTATGTGTGTTTATCACTCTCCTCTGCTGGACAGAAGGTTGTATCTTTCAATTCTATGTGATTTACTACTGCTGTTCATTATTGCAGTTGTAGTAGCAGCCCTGGATCCATACCCTTTGTTCCGCTAAGAAGCCTAAATCCAATGAAAATGGTCATTGGGCAGTGTAATGCTGTGTGGAAACACTCCAATATTACAGAGCTACTTGTATTTGCTACCTACCTCCTTTCCAGGTCCTGGAGGGCATGTCTGTGTTTTTCAAAAACCTAAGAATTTTTTTTAAAATTCCACTATCTGCATCTTTATTCATACATCTTCCTGCCTCACTGATTCCCATCTTCTGGAACAACTCGTTGTCACCATGGGCAGCTGATATAACGTATAATAGCTGCCCCCAAATGATCTACATTATGGTTCACAATGGCCCCAAGATTGAGGTGGGGGAGCAAAGAGGCAACAGAGTCACCATTTTCTTTGTCAAATCTCTCGCTGAGTGGCACTGAGTGGAAAATGATTGGAGCCAAGAATCTAGTTTAAAATTCACAGTGTTTAGTCTGCTAAGGATGTAACCCTTACATGCCTATAGTTAAATATTCTACTCTGCCTAATGTGGTAAAGGATTACATTTTGTAGCCAAAGACACAAGTTCTATCTTCCAATGTCTTAAGTGTGCAATATACCTGACAATCGTAGTATCAGCAAGTACGCTTATGATACATGGATCTTTTATAGAACCACATGTGCCTATTTGATCCCTGATTCATGACTCGTGTTTAAACTTACAGATAACCTTACTGAATTGTGACTTTAATTCCAAGCAGCTCAAACTCTGAAATTTGATTGAATCAAGGAAATGAAAAGTTGGATGTCATCCATCCTTAGTCCATGATATTGTATCTATATATCTCCATAGATACCTTTGAATCTCAAACCCATGAAACACTTAACCACAGGGGGGTAAGTCAAGGAAGGAAGTGCAGAGTTTTCTTCCTTTCACTGGTTTTCAGAATCTCCCTGCTATTTTAGTAGAGTTCTTTCTTTCAAATATATGTGTTTACATGTTGTTTCTGTCACTAAGATTGCTTTTTATTCCAAGTTCCCAACAGCTCATGGATAATCTCTATGCTGCTATTCTTTTTTTTTTTTTAAAGATACATTTATAATTGCCTACTTTATGTGTGTAAATGTAAGTATGCACAAACTCTACTGGCCAGATTTTAAATATAGCTTTTCAGGCTTTTCAAATTTATCTGCAGCAGTTCTCACTGTTAACTGATGTAGTTATGGTATCAGAGACAATAATTAATTTGGGGGGGCAACATACTGCAATTTTACCAGCACAATGTTATGTTTTATTTATTAAAATTATTTAACATATCCCTACGGGTTGAATCTACAGACATCAGTTTAATAGAACAGCAGTCCAACAGTATCTGTCCTTGTAATGATGGTGTTTTCTCTACTTGTATATGATTTACAATTTTGCTTACAATACCTCACCATCAAAATGTATGCTGATAACATGCTCATTTATTATTATGACAGATCTCAAGGGTCATTACCAAGTTTGTTTGAAAAACATTGTCACTGTATTGAAAGTGATATGTAGAAGCTTTAAGAAGAATAAATGTTGCTCATGAGGCTGCAGATAGTTTAGCAAAAACTAGTATTTCTATTATTGGAATTTTCATTTTCATAAATTCCTCCCTGTTGTTGTTGTGCTGATTTCAAACTTTAGGTACAGAAAGCTATTTGTGTGTATAAAACCTGTTGCAGATAAAACATGTGAGTTTGAATTATTCTGCCTGTTACTAATTAAAGATTTAATCATAAAAGTGCTTTGAGTTTGCTTTTGCTACTCCTCCCAAACTCAACTAGATTGAAACTGAACTACTAGCAATTGTAAAGTACAGAAGATAATTCAAACATAATTGTATTATACGCAGCCTAAGGCAAGAATACTTGCACTTGTTTATTAGAATTAAACACATGGTGATTTTAACTGTGTATCTTAACATTTAATTCATAGACAAAGTCAAGAAATAAAAAAGTTAAGATTTCAACAACAATAAGAACTCTGCTTCATTTCACACATCCTGTGTAGTTTGTATCCATATAACATTTCATACTTTTGCCATTTTTGGTGTTGCTCTGCTTAAAATAAGTGGTTAGATTTTTTAACAATTTGAAATATGTATTTCTTTCACGTTTCAGTATACACAAAAAAGGCTGACAAGAGTTTTACTTAAAATTACCAAAATATTCCTTTTCAAACAGAGACCAAGCATGGAAAATGTCAAACTAAAAGGTGAATATTTTGGAAAGCTTTTTTTATAATTATAATTCTTTAATAACCTAATAATTACACTTTTATTTCCCGCTGTGGTCCAGCAAGGGCTCCCACTTTTAGACTTCTGGTTCCCCAACCACCACCCTTCTTGGGAAGAGACCTGCATCTCTCTCTGAGGTATTTCCAGACTACACAGTTCCCTGCCTACACTTAGTTCCCCAGTACATCAAACTATCTAAGTCAGACAAAACAAACGAGGAGTCCTTTGGACTAACACATTTATTTATCACATGAGTTTTCATGGGTGTAATCCCACTTCTTCATATGCATGTAGGCCTGCTCAGGTTTCTCCTCAGCAGGGCCATCCTCGGGGCAGGGTGGGCCTAACGGGGCGATCGCCTTGGGCCCCATGGTTACATGGGCCTCATGCTGTCCTGCTCCCAGCGGGACAGTGCGGGGCCCACTCCACAGCTCTCCCCACTGCCGCGCTTTGCCCTGCTCCCCGTTGCCTTTGGTGGCAAGCCAAAGGCAGCGGGGCGGGGCAGGAGCGCTTCTCCCAGCCTCTGGGCTGGCCCTTCCTGCCCCCAGGGTGGAGCAGGCAGACCCAAGGGCAGGGCAGATGCGCAGGGCCCAGCGGCCTCTCTGAGCCAGCCTGCTGTGGCCTGCCAGCCATCAGCCACATGGCTCCCCCAAGGGATGGCCCTGCTCCTCAGAGGTCATAAGAAGCATAATTGCCCACAGTTTTAAGGTACTACACAGCCCCTTCTAACCAAGCTCATTTATTCTTTAGGTGAAAGCATTACAGAGGAAAAATATTAAAATAATAAAAGAATATACATGAGTGCTGATAAACTTACCCAGCTCCAAAAAGGGCACTGGTAGGAGTCAGTCCTTCAAACTTTTTTTGTCCTTCATGATATAATCTTCTCAGAGTTCTACTATAGAAGACGAGCTAGAAATGTCTTCCTGGAGAAAGTGAACTCAGTTAGTTAAACATTTTCTTCTTGGCTGTATAAATATGTGTATTTTTGTTCTTCTGTTGCTCAGTCAGTCCTTTGACAAAGGGATTTCCTTCTCTTTCATTTTTGTTTTGTAACTAATAGTTCTGTTTTGCCTCCCCATCTTTTAGCAATGTCTGTCTTCCTACCATCTTTCAGTTACTGTGTGACTCAGTCATTTGAATGTTTTTCCATTGAAATGTACTTATACGGCCATCATTGGCTTTTGTTCTCCTTAGATACCTAGTACCAAGTGATAAAGGATATTGTATGGGAAGATTTTACGAGACCTCCCTATGAGCAGTTTAGCTAAGAACACAAATGAAATGGATTCATAAAGTACATACAAGTTCTGAAGAATAACACACATGTATAAGTCACTTGTCTAGATATCCATCTGTCATACATAGTCTTCTATGGTGTTAGTTAACTACAGTCAATATTTGCTTATAGAAATGCTGCCTAATCCAGATGGCTTCTTTGTTCCTCATTTGTATTGTTGGAGATGAATTTGGACTGTGTTCTGGCAGCATCAGTGGAATGGGCTATCTAAAGCAGCAGGCTCCACCTAACCCCAATTAATTTTGTTTTGTATAGTGTGGGTGATAATGTTATCCCACTACATAAACATACACACACACACACAATACACAATTAATGTAGCAAGAAAAAAAGCAATTGATAAGCCTTCATAATCAAAGTTTTCTTTTGTGAATTTTCATTAAAAAAAATAAGGTAGCATTTGAAGTCAGTGGTTTATGTGTATATTATATGTGCAAAATTTATTTTTCATCAACACATAACGGATCTGAGATTTACACAAAATTTGCATGTCTTGTATTACAACAACAAGACTGCATATTGATTTATTCTTTCCAAAATGAAGCTCTTAACTCACTCAATCTGTCCTCCATTTCCGGATAATTAAAAACAAAAATTGACAACATATTTAAGAGATGGTTATCTATAGGTCTTGCACATAACTATGTCTTTTCTGCTTTTACTGGGGTGCGAACGGCAAAATACAGTGTTTTCTCCAGGATCGTCAATAAGTTGCACAGGATGTATGGCTCATACATAGTATACTATTTTATTTTCAAAACCCAAGCATGAATCACAAATATTTACCATATAAACAGTAACATGTTTATATACTGTGCTTTCCTGATTGAGTTGCATTTCGTTTTTGTATATGATGTCATATTAATACCATTTTTCTTATTCATTTCAGACACAACACTGTTTTTCCCATCCTTCAATGGGAATGCTTATTTAGAACTGCCTTCCCTAACATCTGAATCCAAGACCCAGATTGCATCAGGGCAGGAATCAAACAGAACTACAACTATATATTTGACAGTGAAAACCGCTGCGTTAAATGGCACTATCTTTTACAGTGAGTACCAGTGATATTTGAACGTAGAGTAGCAGTTTAATCTCCTTCAGTTTATTAATTTCAGTGTAGATCCAGCTGGTGTTATCTATTCAGTGATAGAATTACTCATTAAAATGCAGTAGAATCCTTTTTTGGTTTTCTAATACATGATGCATTACTAAATGGGAACCATAGTTCTTCCTGTTGTTCGGAAAAGTTCTTTAATTTATGACGCATTCTGTGGAACATAACTTACAAGTGAAAATGCTGCTCATGACAAGGCAGAACACAGCAAACATATGATTCCAATAATAAAGTGTTATAGATATAAAACACAAATGGTGTGAACATTTCAAACAATTTATTACGGGGTGGCAGCTTCCTCACAGTTGTGTTGAGACTTATTTCCCATTATGAGTCTGGTCTTGGTCCCAGTGTTGTTAACTCTTCCAAAATGATCATAAATTCTACACTTGTGATATTTCAGAAGGTTGCTTGTGATTTCATATTTCGGCGTATCTGCCAGCAACAACCAAAGGCTATTGTTCCAGTCTGTATGGATGGACTAGAAATGCAAATGTCCCTTGCTGTCACAGGAGGGCATTACTCACTACCTCCTTTGGCATCTCATTTTCTTTGCACTGTTTTGTGCATGAAGTAGCGCGGGGCAAGCTGCTGAGACAGTGTCTCTTCCATCAGACAAGAACAGAGAGAGAAAACACGTCCTCAGTTCTTCTTGTACATTTTGTGTATATTTTTATGTGGAAGTCTCATATTGTACATACACACAGAGGACAGTGGGGATCTTTCGCCTTCCAAGCATTAATAAAATGGAAGGGATAAAAACAACTATACTTTTTGTCATCTTATACTCCTTATACTATGTTCATGTCCATAGTTAGTAGAAATTTTCTGTGTGATAAACATGGTGAGAAAGGATTCCTTAGTCTATGCTCTTTTGGCCAAGGATTTGGAATGGGGTACCTTGTGGATATTTTTCTTTGCTACCAATTCTTAGAACTGGTCTACATACAGCACTTGTACTGGTTTCACTTAAATCATTTTAGTTAAACTTGTGCAAATTTTTTGTGAGGACTCAATGGCCATGTCTACACTTGTAAATTTAGGTGGACTTTAGCTAAGTCGACTTAGCATGTCCACACCTAAATTTAAAGTCAACTTAGGGGGGGACTTACAAAGTCGACCCAGAGCATCCACACTGGATGCCTAGGTTGACTTCTAGGGTCTAGGGAGACATAGGGCAGGTCCCTAGGTGCAGCGGGGGCACCCCTTGCCCAGTGTCAGGGGGCTCAGTCTTTGTCCCATTGTACATGGGTACAATGGGGCAAAGGGGAACAGGTATCCTGGCAGAGCATAGGGGCAGGGTGGGCAGGGCAGAGCATGCCAGGCTCCCCCTGCCCCCCCCCCCCCCCAGCAGGGAGGGCAGTGGGAGAGTCCTGGAGTAGCCCTAAGTCGACTTAGGGCTACTCCAGGTCTACACTGGCTTAAGTAGATTTGAAAAAGCCGATTTAAGCCTAAAGTCGACCTAAAAGGAGGTTTAATGAAGTCGACTTAATTTTCATTAAGTCGACTTAAGCAACTTGCTTAAGTCGATTTAAGGAAACTGTAGTGTAGACGCAGGGTAACTGAAGTTGACTTAAGCAAGCTTAAGTCCATTTCATTTACAAGTGTAGATGCACCCAATCTGTCTAAAACTAGTTATACTGGTATTTTAAAACAGGTGTTAATTTGGGTGCAGCTTTGTGTGAGGGAACTCTTATATCAATTTAAATCTATCTTAAAGGACTCATTTATATAGAGAATATGTTTTTATTAATTATTCCTTAACTAATTCCATATGTGCATGTGCTTTCTCTGGAATAAGAGTGCTTTATTAGTGTTTACCTTAATCTCTTTTCCAGGATGTATAGCTTGCCCTCCTAAGTTTACAGTGGCACTCTAAACAGAAATAACAGTTTAAATAGCTATGTTTAAGCAAGGAATTTCATCCCTTTAACTAAACCAGTTTAACTAAGCTAACCAAGCTTGTGCATAGATGAGGCTTTATGTAACCAGCCTATCCGACACCCATCTTCCTGTCTCCATCTTCTGTGCAGAGACAGAGTTTCTGACATGCTGCCTATGGCTTCAAGACTTGCCTCTACCTTTTCAATTATATGATTCTGTGATCCATCACATTTTTAAAATATTGAATTTTTGTTATAAAAATCAGGCAATTCCCTCTGTGAAGGTATTTAGGCAGGTATCTTCCCTGAGGACATCATCTCCATCTCATATTAAATGTCCATTTTATGTTTTTAGAGACATTCACTATAATAATCTGGGCCAATAGGGAAAGAGGTTTGGGGAATGCTGTTGTCCCTCTTATAAACTTCACTCTGTTCATTTTGAAGGTACAGCTACCCAAGGGGACTTCTAGAGCTTGTCTATAATGCCCTGCAGTTTGAATTATGAGACTTTGAACAATTATACACACCAAAATGATGTTTGTAACTTCCCCATGTGGACATTGCTGCTTCAAACTAAAAGGTTTCTAGTTTGTGTTAAAGGAGCCCTCTTTAAACAGAACTTAGTTAATGCAAACTAGGAACCCTTTCATTTGTACCCACAGCATGCACAGAGCTGAGTCACAGCAGTTCACTGTTATTTGTGCCCCTGTGGTCTGAACTATGGACAGTGTAGATAAGCCTTAGCCCTCCTTAGCTATGCTCTACACTCTGTGCCTGTCAGTTGTGTGAAGAAATCCTCCTGGGATATTAATATTTAAAGGAGGTTTATTCATATTCCTGGCCACAAAGGTGTTAGCCTCACAGACAGCTCATTCTCTGATTTGTGTCTCAGTTTAAATAGGCAGGGCATAAATAAATCTTAGGCTTCCATATAAATTATTTTATATTTTCTACATGCATTATGGTCAGATTGAAACTAATCAGAAAGTGTTTAGAAATCTCATGATTCCTCTTCAGTTGCCTTCTACATATTCCCATGAGATATGTTTTCTGGCAGATAACAACAGTCCAAGCACAGATAGCTAGTTCAGAACTCTGTCTATCCTGAGAGAAATTCTGTCATCTCTTTCATGCTGAACACACCAACAGAATGTTTTGAAAGGGGTAGAATTCAGCCCTTCCTCTCCAGCACTGACAATCACTTTGTTTGCTTCTAAGAGAAAATGGGAACACACCTCGACTGTCTGCTAGTTTGGGACAACTGCAGTTATCATGAAAAGAGGCATTACATATAAATATACTGAAGCTGATAGCTATCTATTTAGCTTTCAGATTGTTTTCATCTCACATCCAGAGCAAAGCAGAGCAAATCATTGCACACAACGTGACAGCAATGTCTTACCTAAACAAGAACAAATGGGGAGGAGCTCACTCACTACAATTGCGTAAGGACGCTATCGACTATGGGACTGGTGAATCCACTACAACTTCTACCCAATTCCCTTCACTAAGTGGCAAGGATAATGTCACACCAGATTAGATCAGTGGAGCTCTGACACATTTGAATAATGGTCAATAAAGTCTTGGTAATTCAGGGCACTTTCAACTTTTGGGGATTTCTGGTTGTAGATCTGTTTGCCACCAGGCAGGACAAACTGTTCATATCAACACATTCCTTCTGAACTGTGAGATGCTTCACCACCCTTTTCCTCTTGTACACAAGGTGATAAAAAAGATGACACGATGGAATCAGGGTAATTCTAATTCCTCCCTTATTGCCAAAACAACAGCGGACTTCATTCACCAAGCAGGTTTATAAACATCTGACAGTGTTGCTGTATATAGTATTAAAACAGGATAAGATAATTGATCCCTAGACCTCTCTTTTACTACATCTAGCTGTATGTGCTGTAGGTCTGTAACAGATGTGGAAATACCTTGAACTTTAGAGGTGCAGCAAATTTTAATTCCAAGAAGCAATCAGCCAGAAAGTGTTACCAGCTTAGTGGTATACATTTGTGAACTGGATTGCTGCCGCATGTGTTCATCTGGAAAATCATGTAATCATGAAAACTGGTCAATTTATTAATTTGCCAGGATGCTCATTAGATATTAAAGCTGTAATATAACAAACTAGGTTTGCCAATATGCAATAGAACTCAATAAAATAATCTTTTTGTACTGAGTCCAGGGAGCATTAATTTACTGATTTAATACTAGGTTCTTTTCAGGTCAACTTTTAACCTGAACATTATGTCGTGTTCAGGAATTTGCTTATTCTTACACCAACCATCGCTTTATTAATTCACCCAGAACCACATTAATATATTGTGGCAGACCAAGCACTCTCAGTCCCCTCTTCTTCCAGCAGCACACTCGTTTTCCCTGCTGACCCTGCCCACCCAGCAGGGCAGTGGAGCCAGCAAAAAAGGTGCCAGTACTCTGTACCACTGCATACCATCACAAAAAAACACCATTATTAATAGAATTAGGGTTTTAAAAATGAAAATCACTTATTACATATAACTATATAAACCTTTGATAGAGGACCACTATTAAGAGATATATGGTACAGAAAACAGTATTCAATTTGTTATAAGTTATAGACTCATAGGCTATGTCTACACTTGTTAAATTAAGTCGACTTAACAAAGTCGACTTTAAATCGACCTTGGTAAATTGACTTTGTATGTCTATACTGTATATTTAGGTTGACTTTAAGTCGACCTTGTTAAATCCACCTAGAGCGTCTATACTAGATGCTTAAGTTGACTGGCAGGGGCTAGGTCAACCTAGGAGTGGTGCATGGTGGGAAGTGTGGCATGTGGCACGTGAGAAGTGCTCCCCCTCCCCCAGTCACTCCCATAAAAGAGGAAGTGAACTCACCACCTTCCCCATTGTGCTTGGCAACATGTAGGCTGAGCAGGTCAGGGACCAGACTCTTCTCCTGTGCTTTGCCAGGCAGCTCCGTGACACCTGCCAGCTATTGCTAAGGATGCTTGTGCTTTGGAGCAGGCTTCGCTGACAAGCTGCCAGTGCAGAGGCAGACGCCTGCCTCCCCCCACCTTGCTGCTGCAACGAGCTGCCACATTCACCGAATTGCGCTCCGTGCCTTGTCACCTCTGGGCACATGCATCCAGCAGCGACTGGTGGGAGCGGATCATCCTCACCACCTGGGATGATGACCTGTGGCTGCAGAACTTTCGGATGAGCAAGCAGACCTTCCTCAAGCTGGTCCACAAGTTCACCCCAGTTCTGCAGCGCATAGACACCCAGCTTCAACCTGCCCTGCCTGTAGACAAGCAAATGGCCATTGCCGTGTGGAAGCTGGCAATGCCGGACTCCTACCATTCCGTGGCCCAGCAGTTCAGCATCGGGAAGGCCACCATGGGAACCGCCATCATGCAGTTGTGCAGGGCAATCAACCGGGTCCTGCTAGCCCACCTCGTCACCCCGGGCAACCTTCATGAATTCCTCGACGGCCTCACCAGGCTTGGCTTCCCCAACTGTGGGAGCATTATGGAGGCAACCCACATACCCATCTGAGCCCTGGAACACCGTGCCAGGAACTATGTCAATCACAAGGGGTACTACTCTGTGGTCCTGCAGCTCCTGGTGGACAATGCTACCACCTATTCAACAAGTGGACTTCATTGGGGCCCACTCAAACTCAATAGAGACTAAAGTATCACTAACACCTCAGAGATTCATCATCCTGACAGACCTGATTGATATCATGAGGCAGAGTCCACAAGTATCTGCCAGGATTTGCCTTCATCTATTAAATCACATGGTAGTGATCACATACATCATAAAACATGCCAGACTATGCATGTGCTGCCTGCAAGCTTGACTTTAGAAAGTGCATACCCCACATAAACACGGAGAGAACAAAATGCTAAGCATACCAATGAAGGTCAAGAACTCACTACTGTGGTGGACCCACCTACACAATATATGCATAGGTGTCCTTTCCTACAGCACCCCCTCCCAAAATTATAATTATAATAGACATGAATGTTCCACATAATCAAACAGGGGGAGCAATATCATATTCACTCTGCAAAGAGGCCATAAACTTGTCAACATACTGCATTCAACACATCAACACATACCTACTGGGAATCTCATAACATCAGAGCAACACAATAAACTGATAGCTCTCACTTGACCATGAGTGGAAAATGAACACGTCCATTATACAGAATATAATCCAATGATGGGGAGAGATTTATTTGCCATGAACTGGACTAGAAAATGTCCACTGTTTTGCCTCAGAGCAGACTTGGGATCAAGATCCAGAACAGATGCATTTTTTAATCTAATGGGACACACCTGTCCCTATGCCTTTCCTCGAATCACACTACTGTCCAGAGCCATACACAAGATCAGTATCGATCAAGCCAAAGTCATCCTGATAGCCTCAGCATGTCCCAGGCAAGCATGGTATCAATACTTACAACAGCTGTCAGCATGCCCACTGAGGGTCCTTCTACTTTTTTCAAATCTCCTCTCCTAGGATGAAGGTCAAACTGCACCTGAACCTTAAGATGCTCCATTTAAGAGCCTGGCTCCTCAATGTTTCCATGCAAAGAGATGATCTGTTCTGAAAAGGTTAAGGAAAACTTACTAAACAGCAGAAGGACAACTATGCATTTGACATACCTCTACAAATGGAGGAGGTAACTTATTTGTAACTCGAGTGGAGTTTAGATGGGCTTTGCTTATCCACACTCTTTGCCCATCTTCCCTTCTTTTTTGGAGTCCTAATATACACTAACTCTGCAGAGACAATGGAAGGAGCATTACACCCCATTATACAGCCTTAATCTCAAAACATTAATGACCACTGAAGAGATGGATAGGAGGGGCATGTGAGCGCTCTACTAGGCCCTGCTGTGAGAAAGTTCCACTGTCTAGGTTGAACCACCCAGTGCATCCCAGGATTATGAAAGCTCAGAATCTATCTAAATAAATCTGGTTACAAGTAACCTTTTTTATTTTTAGTTTTAGTTTTGTTTTGTTTTTTAATTTTGAGGGCTGGCAATGTTCTGTTTTCCATTAAAAATTCACAAATTAGGTCATTTCCCATAAATTTGGCATGTGTGGCTTGTCATTGGTGGACATACTTCACCCAAATCCGAGGAGATTCCACTGAGCAATTTTTGTGATATGAAAATTAAAAAATGGAAATTGTTTTTAGTTTTTCTTTAATTTTTCTAATATTTCTTTGTCTTATCTCAGAAGCAGAATCTCCTAAAAATTTCAGATTAGGTCTATTTGAAATACCTTGGTCAGATTTAGTGTGCAGGAGCAATTTTGAGATGGAGAAAGTAATATTTGGAAATTAATTAATATTCAAAAGGTGAGATATGAATGTTGATCCAGAACACTTTTTAAAAATCCAAAAGGACCTTTAGATATCTAAGCTGTAATTAATAATGTTTTAAAGAATGTCTATAGCGTTTTCCTTTTTAGAGAGCCTTCAGAATGTAAACAAAAGCAAGTTTGTCACAATTATTATTCTGGAAAAAGTAACAGGAAAAAAAAACTGATGAAGGCAATTACAGAAAGTCAGTCTCCCAAAATGTTCTTTTGCCCATTACTTTGTAGAGATTTGCTAACTTAATGACTTGCTCCTTGCATCTTCTCCTTCCCACTATAATCCAAAGAATATCTGCACCAGTTGATTCGTAGGTTCAAAGGGATCATAAGGGACATCTAATCTAACCCCCTGACAAAATGCAGAATTTTTTGTGTTTAATAATCAAAGACAGATAACTACCCAGTCTCCTTTTAAAAACCATCAATGCAGGGGTTTTCACAGCCTCATTAGTCAGTCTGTTCCATTGTCTGTCATTCTTATATTTCAGAAGTTTTTCCTGAAATATCATATAAATCACCTATGCTGTAGTTTGAACCCATTGTCTCTTGTCCTGCCCTCTGGGACAAGATTCATGTAATCTTAGAAGATTAGGTTTGGAAGGGACCTCAGAGGTCATTTCATTCAACCCCCTGCTCAAAGGAGGACCAACCCTAACTAAGTCACCTCAGCAAGGGCTTTGTCAAGCCACATGTTGAAGACCTGAAAGGATGGAGATTCAAGCACCTCCCTACGTAACCCATTCCAGTGCTTCACCACCCTCATAGTGAAAAAGTTTTTTCCAATATCCATCTTAGACCTCCCCCATTGCAACTTGAGACCATTGTTCCTAGTTCTGTTATCTATTACCACTGAGAACAACCTAGCTCCATCCTCACTGGAACATCCTTTCAGGTAGTTAAAGACTACTAACAAATTCCCCCTCATTCTTCTTTTCTGCGGACAAAACAAGCCTAATTCTCTCAGCCTCTCTTCATAAGTCATGTGCTCTAGCCCCCTAATCACTTTTGTTGCCCCTTACTGGACTTTCTTCAATTTGTCCACATCCTTTCCATACTAGAGGGTCCAAAACTGGATACAATGCTCCAAATGTGTCATCACTAGTACTGATAGATGGGGAATAATCTGTGCCAAATAAAAGAAAGAACAACTTTTATTCATCTTTTTATACTTTCAAGTATTTGAAGACTGCTATCATGTAATTCCTTAATCTCCTCTTTTCAAAACTAAACATACCCCATTCCTTCAGCCTTTGCACACACCACTTGAATTCTGCCCCTTTGATCATCTTTGTTGCTCACCTTTGCATCTTTTCCAGTTTGTCTACATCCTTCCTATACTTTGGTGACCAAAATTGGACAAGTACTCCAGCTGAGACCTAATCAGGGCCAAGTAGAGTGGTACTATCGCCTCACATGACTTCCATTCTATGTTTCTGTTAATGCAGCCAAACATTGCATTTGCTTTTTTTTGGCAATGGCATCATATTGCTGACTCTTGTTGAAGTTGTGATCCACCACAGCTCCCAAATCCTTTTCACTAATGCTACTGTCAAGTCAGTTATTCCACATTCTGTATTTGTTCATTTGTTTTTTTCCCCTAAGTGTAGCACCTTACATTTGTCTTTGTTCATTTTCATTTTGTTCTCCATAATCCAATTCTTCAGTTTATCAAGACCCCTCTGTAGTTTAGCTCTGTCCTCCAAAGCATTGGCACAACACCTAGCTTTGTATCATCTTCAGATTTAATCAGTATGTTCTGTATTCCAATATCAAGGTCATTAATAAAGATGTTAATATCGTACACAGAACTGATCCCCTGAGACCTCCCTCCAAACTGACATCATTCCATTAAGAGTTATTCTTTGTTTGTGTTTTTTTAAACAACTTATGTATCCATATAATCGTAGTTATACCAAGCCCACATTTCTCCAGTTTACCTATCAGAATGTCATGTAGGACTTGCTGAAGTCCAAGTATATTACGTCCACCAAACCTGATACCCTGTCAAAAAGGAAATCAAGCTGCCACTTGGAATTGTGTTCTTGGAAAATTCATACTGGTTGCTAGTGATTCACCCAGGGGTGGGCAAAATATGGCCCGCCAGCCAGATACAGCCTGACTAAGGCCCCTGTCCAGCTGCTGCTCCTGGCTTGCTCTTCCCCATCCCCTTTCGCCCCCACCTGGCTGCTGTGCCATTTCAGGGCCGAGGACAGTGCTGCCGCTGAGCCATGCCTTCCCCCCCCCCCCCAGCTGGTGCTGCGCCGCCCCCTTCTACTCCCTCAGTTGAAACTGCAGTGCTCCAGGCTGCACTGTGCCTCTCCGCCCCTCCGAGCTGGCACTGCCACTGCTCTGCCCCTTCCATTCCCTCCAGCTGGCACTGCGCCAAGCCAGCATTGCAATGTTCCATGGCCAGCGCTGCACTGCCGCATTCCACCCCCTCCCCACAGCCCACCCTCAGTCCAACTCCCACCCACCGGCTCCCTCTCCTGCTGAATTTTATTGCCCGCTTCTGGAGTAGCCCTTCATCCTCCAGGTATTCACAAATTGAATGTTTTACATATTGCTTGTTGCACCATAGGTATGAAAGTCAATTTATTTACAACGCCATGGCTCCTCTTTTTCCCCTTTTCAAAGATGGGAACTATGTTAGCCCTTCTTCTCTCTACCAAAACCTCTTTTGTCATCCATGACTTTGCAAACATCTCTGAGATTTCTTCAGCTGATTCCTGAATTACGCTCAGTTAAATAACATCCAGCCCTGCTGATTTGAATTCATTCAAAGTGGTTAGAATATCTGATGCATTCTTTCTTTAGCCCAATCTGCATCTCTTTCCCTTTACTGCCTATTGTAGCTTCACTACTCATCTGACTATGTTATTTCTGTGAGGAGACCAAAGAAAAGGAAGCATTATTCAGCTCTGCTTTCCTATCATCTTCCCTTCACTATTTATATTTTACTTCCTCGCCAGTAATGCCACCAGAAGAAATGAACAGTACTCTTTTTCTAGATCCTGAGGTAACTCAGCTTCCCACAACTACTCTCTGGAAACATTTTTGATCTAAAAGTAATACATTTACACATTTAATGAGAAGAGATGATGGGTGATATAACAGTGAGAGAGAGGTTTGAATGTTGAAGTGGCCTTAATTGTCAATTCCTTCCATTTAAACATTTGGGAGTTCCAGAATATTAAACTTATGGGGCTTGAGGCATGGCAGTGTTTATTTTTAAAACAAGTCATATTCATGAAAATTAGTAATATTATGAATCAGTGATAGGTGCTGTGATCTTTAAATTCTATTTGACAAAGTTTTTCTTTGGAAATGTTCGTAATTTTAGTATTTGTACTACCTGAAATATGAACTGCATTAATATATGGAAACATGGCATTGTATCTTTGAAAGACAAAATTCAACATTTCATTTAAGGCTAGAGTGTGCCTTTAGGCACAGCCTTCTACAGCTGTGCCATGCTAGGTGGAGCATAGGGAAGTATTTATAATTCAGTGAGTCACACAGTTCTTTCCATGCTCCCTCCTACTGCTGGTCCATATAAGGCATTATTTTGGCCAACACCCTGTGCTGGTTGGTCAGTGGGGTACAGTCAAGGCTCCACCCACTCCCCTTCCACCCACTTTCAAGGGAATGAGTATCAGGTATCTAGAGCTTGCCTCCAGTGTACCTGGAACTGAGATGCAGGAAGTCATGCAAGGAAAAGAAATGGCATACCTTCCCATGTAGCTGCATATGGCTGGGCCCGTGGAAGTTAGCATAATTTCCATATATGTTTTAAGAACATTTGTTATGTGAAATTAAACAGTTATTAAAAAATAAAAAGTCAGACATTATCAAATAGGTTGGTTTCTGAAGATATTCAGAGTCTGCTTTCCTTCTCTGGCTTTTTGGTCATTACAATATTACGTGTCATGCAAGACAGAATTAATGAGCTCCTTCAGAGTATTTTTGGCTATGTCTACACTTGTATATTTAGGTTGACTTTAGCTAAGTTGACTTAACTAAGTCAAATTTAAGGTGACTTAGTTAAGTAGACTTAGCATGTCCATACCTAAATTTTAAGTCGACTTAGTGGGGACCTTACAAAGTTGACCTAGAGCATCCACACTGGATGCCTAGGTCGACTTGTAGGGGCTAGGGGGACCTTGGGCAGGTCCACGGTGGCAGGGGGGCACCCCTTATCCAGCGCCAGGGGCCTCAGCCTTTGCCCCATTGTACCTAGGTACAATGAGGCAAAGGCAGACAGGGACCCTGGCAGGGCACAGGGGCAGGGAGGGCAGTGAGGGAGTCCTGGAGTAGCCCTAAGTTGACCTAGAGCTACTCCAGGTTTACACTGGCTTAAGTCAACTTAAAAAAGTCGACTTAAGCCTTAAGTCGAATTAAAATGAGGTTTAATAAAGTCGACTTAATTTTCATTGTCGACTTAATTTTCATTAAGTTGACTTTATTTTCCTTAAGTCAACTTAAGCAAGCTGCTTTAGTCGACTAAAGGAAACTGTAGTGTAGAGGCAGAGTAAATTAAGTCGACTTAAGCAAGCTTAAGTTGACTTAATTTACAAGTGTAGATGCACCCTCAGAGTATCAGTGATAATGAATATTAGCATGAGTTTTCAAACTATGACAGAAGTTCATTTGGACTGTGGGTGTTTTTGTTTCTTTTCCTTTTTTCTTTTTTATTTTTATTTTTATTTTTTTTTTTTTGTAAGAGGAATATGTCAGATCTTAAATAATTTTGACAAGCCTAGAAGTTCATATGGCTCTTAGTAGTATGCAACAAGCAGGTAATCACAAAAATATTTTACTAATCTCACAATTGTCTTGGATTCTTTTTAGCAGCTAGCTCACTTACATCTGCATTTTTTAGACCAGAGGGGGAAAAGCATGCACTAAATTTTGATATACCTGTATATATGATGACACTTGTTCTGATCTCACATGTATTAATTTTTACACTGTAGTTCCAATAGGTCTAATTCGAGAGGCGTTGTTCCCCTCAAAGAACTTTTGGGGCACACTCCCCTGGGCCCCTGTGGCACATCCCCCCCAAGATCCCTGGGCCTGATCCAGCCCCCAGGCCTAATCCAGCTGCTCCACCAGCTCCCTGGATTCGGACCATGGGCCGAGCAGGGCCACACCGCCAGGCCAGGCACTGAGCTGGGCGCCAGACCATGCCGCCGTGTTGACCCCAGGCCGAGCCAGGTATGAGCCATGCTGCCGTACTGCACTGCCAGGCTGGACCAAGCCCCAGACCAGGCCCAAGCCACACCGTGCCACCGTGTCATGCCCCGAGCTGAGCC
This sequence comes from Pelusios castaneus, assembly GCA_007922175.1. Classification (NCBI taxonomy): domain Eukaryota; kingdom Metazoa; phylum Chordata; order Testudines; family Pelomedusidae; genus Pelusios; species Pelusios castaneus. The sequence continues at coordinate 7,723,789 of ML685883.1, forward strand.
GTTCTGTTCCACCAGGCTGGGCCCCGAGCCGAGCCGTGCCGCCCAACCAAGCTCCAAGTCAAGCCGAGCTATGCTGCCTGGCTGAGCCAGGCTGTGTCAGATCGGGCCCCAAGCCACGCCACGCCACCGGCCGCCCCACACCCATGCCCAACTTCCAAGGCTCCTGAGCAGCAGCTGGAAGTGCTCTGAAGTGGGGACTGGATCCTCCATAGACGGCGGTAGGCGGAGCCCAGCTGTTTCCATTTCTCACCATGCTCCACCCTAGGCTACCTTATGCCTGGGAGTGGAGCAGGGCGGGGAATTTAAAATAGCCCCTCCGGCTCCAGCTGCTCAGTGGGTCTCAGGGCAGTACTGCGCATATTCAGGGCATGTGTCTCTTGTGCCCTATATTAGCGATGCCACTGTCTAATTCTTCACTCAGTTACACTGTTGTAAATGCAGAGCTACTCCAAAGTCAGTGAAGGATTTATTCTGAATTTACACCAATGGAACTGTGTGAGCAAAATATGAGCTATTGAATTCAATAAAGTTCTTGATTTACATAGTTCAAAACCAGGCCCAATGTGTTTTGTGCAATGCTATTTTAAAATACAACCCATAGTCTTCCTTAGAGGAGAATATACTTTTAAAACCTGAAACAAAATGGTGTTGAGCTAACTAAAACAAACAGTGTTCAGTTTAGATATAAGAAGAAAATATTAATGGTCTCAAATTACATTTCGCCCAGCAGTGAGTACTTGTCTGGAACATAAGGACATATGTATAAATGATGACAGCAGCTTTCTGAAGCAGCTGTAGAAACTAATGTTTTTGTCCATTACCCAACCATGAAATTTAAAAGCTGGTAGCCTACCATGAAATTTAGAGGCAACAGTGCAGTACATACAAACTCTAAAATACATTGACAGAAAGCAAAAACATAATATTTTTAGGCTTCTCACAAAAGTGATTTTATGGTTCTCCAATTTTCCAGATACAGAGAAACGGCAGGTATACATTTGGGGGAAGGGTCTTTTTCAAGTAAACGCAGATAATAAAAAGAAAAGTAGTAGTGCTTAGGAAATCCTTTATTATAATGGCCTAAATTCTTAAACCTAAGGTAGTCCCATAGCATAATCAGTTTACTACTTCAGCTCAAAACACACCTTATTTTCGATTATAAAAGCAATCAGGAGTCTGTAAAAAAGCAAAAGAAAGAAAGCCATTCTAGCTTCTGTACCTTGTATGATCTTTCATGATGCTATGATAATTCACTTTCTGTACCTCAAATAATTCTCATTTCACTCCCTGTCTTTCCAGTACTTGACTGAGAAATTCCAAGGAAAGCCTAAATACTACTGCAAGTAACTTTGCTTAAGGGACTAATTCCTGCTTATATAACTCATGTGAATAGTCAACTGATCTCAGTGAGAACTACTCACATGGGTAAGGGAAATAGAATATGCATTCCTTTAGTAACATTATTGAACTATACACATCTTCTGTGTGATCAAGAGTCACTAAGCTGTACTATTTTTCCAGTTGAGATGTAAAGCTAAGATTCTAACTTCTTGTGTTCTTTAAAGATTTTAGGGTACTCTTACAAAAAGTCTTAGGCCAGGTCTTCACTGGAAACCTTTGCTGGTATAGTGAGATCCATTAGGAGAGTAACTTCTTTTTTTTTTAAAGATATTTCTATAATGGCAAAATCCCTAGGATTGGTGCAATTATACCTGCATAAACATGTTTGGCAAGTATAGCCTATTTTCCTCTGGGATCTCATATAAACTACACAAGCAAAAGCAATTTTCCCAGGATATGCAGTCTCTACACTAGACGGTTTTGTAGTATAGTTGTCCCAGTATAAATATAGCAACAAACATTTTCTAATTTAGACCTGACCTAAGTGTTGGTATCCTCACCAAATTTCAGGTAGTATTAGTTGCATTCGACTACCTAAGAAGTTTTTTTCCCCTGTAGTTTTATTTGAATAAAAAAATTCTCCACTTCCATGCTGAACTGTTTGTGCTGTTGGTAAGTATTACTAAACAGCTATTGTATTTAAATATGCAAGTGGATGCATTTTAGTTGTACATAGAATGGTCTCTCTGTATAAGACATAAATCAGCTCTAAAATGCTTTATCGTGCTGCTTTATGAAAAGTTCTATGAATGTTAAATATGCAGAGGAGGGATGAAGCCATGAAGGTAGCATCAGTCCTGATCCTGGCTTTCTGTAGTTCTTGAGCTCAGGTGAATGCATGAACTAGATAATAATTCATCCTTTTTCAAGATCACAAGTTATGTAGAAAGTTTCTTGTATCATTTCCATGTCCATTGTGCACCAATGCTGACGGGATGTAATCCAGACCAATTGGATTTGTGTATGTTATGCTCTTTTATATAATTTTATTTAATGTCATTACCAATTGATCACCAAAAATCAACTAGAATTTTGATATCTTTGGCTATAATTTTCTTGTTTGGACAATTAAATAAATTTTCCTTTTTGAAATTCTACATGCCCCAATCTGTGTTCATAAATAACCCACCTATGCATAGATTGTGTATCACTTTGTTAGCCTGCCTATATTCTGAAGGGTATTGTAACTCAAGTTGCAAGCATAAATGTTGATAAAGTATTTCATTGATTCATTTTATTAGCTTTCTGTTACTAAGAAGATGCTGAAATTTGTCAGTATGTCCTAGTTCCAGTTGCTCGGTCAAAGATTGCAGTAAATATATATTACATAATTTTATGTCCACCAAGAAGTCCAAGGACCACATTTTCAAATTGGGCCATCTGAATTACAGTTGTAAAATTTATAATAGCAAACCTGACAATTGTATGTACAAACAGATAGAGTTTGTACTTCATTTCCTGATCTGTTTGTGGAAATATTAGCTTTACAGGAATGATTTGGATGACCAGTTTTGTAAATATGATCATATGGGCAATACTTTTCTGTAAAACTGAACTTCTAATAATTATAAAGAAAAAAATAAATTAAAGTTTGTCCTAACATTTTTTCTATTCACCTCCAAAATATTTTAATTTACAATATATTGCTACATTAGCATTCACCAAACCCTTTAAACTGCTGAGTGATTAATATCTGGCTGCTAGACTAAATGCTGGTTTTGAATCAGATTCCTATTAAAAACTACTGTTATATATTTTCCACTCTGCCTGAACACCTAATTGATCTGGGGAAAGCATAAAGGGCAGATAAGGCTTGGAACCTTGTGCCAGGCAAAGCTTATAGAAGAATAATACATCTCCTTAGAAATAATAGCATGAAATAGACCCTTAGTGGGAGCAGAACAGAAGTATGAGCAGCCGTGAGGATAAAAAAAGAAAGCTTTTCATACCTATCACTGAATCAGCCTTCTGAATTCTGGAACTCATACAAAGAAACCTCTAATAAGGCAGAAGGGAACATGGTGAGATAAAGAACATGTCATGAGGTGCACTTGTTGGAAAAGTGAATGGTCTTGCCTCAAGAAACACCAATCTGGAGGCTTTATCCTGGTATACAGAACTGCAAACCAGACTTTCACTTTGTGCTTGCTCTTTGAAAAGAACTAAGAGTGTGCCAGAGAAGTACATGATCCTCAAGGATTTAGAACAGACATTTGACCAGATCCCAGGTGGCAAATTATACTAGTTCCTACCAGTAAATGCTGGTATTTAAAGTGAGAAATGTATGTTTGCAAATCATTTGGCAAAAAATCACAAATGTTTATTCTCAAGCATACTTACATTACTGTTGCTATTGTCCTCCTGTTCGAGAGATTTACTGGAATAGTTCATCTGGAGGAGAAATTTAAATAGAAAGTGTTATGGTTCCTGTTCAATTCTTTCCTGATTAATTCCCATCTAAGTACACCAAGAACTACAACTTTTGGGCATAGCTTTATAGTCAACAAAAGGTATTACTGCTAAAGTAGAATGAGCCTACATATGTACGATTTTTGTTGAGTTCATGTTCAATATATCATTATGATTTCAATGTGTTCAGAAGGAAACTTGTCAATGTGAGATGTATTTTCACTTATTCGGTTTCCTTAACTATACAATATGATGTTTCAAATCCTTGAGGTTAACTCACAAAGGGCGCATCTACACTTACAAATTAAGTCGACCTAAGAAGGCTTAAGTCGACTTAAACTACTCTGAGTCCACACTGGGCTTTCCTTAAGTCGACTTAAGCAGGAAAAGTTAAGTTGACTTAATAACACCTCTTTTTAGGTCGACCTTATTAAGTTGACCTAAGCCAGTGTAGAGGCAGAGAAGCCCTAAGTCGACCTCCATGGCCTCCAGACCTCCCTCACAGAGTTTCTGGCACAGGAAGAGCCTGTCCTGGCCAACCATAGGGCAGGACTCACCTCTGACCACCCTGCTCCCCAGAGCTGGCCAGACCTGCTGCTTGGGAGCATGGCACAGCAGAGCCAGCACTGCAGGCAGGCCCCATCCTGGAGCCACCAGGAAATCCTCAACCTGCTGGCCATTTGGGAGGATGAGGCAGTCACTTACCAGTTGCAGGGCAGCCAACGCAACCAGAAGGAGTATGCCTCCATCTCCTGGGCCTGGCTACCAAGGGCCACACCCGGGATACTCAGCAGGTCTGGGTCAAGATCAAGGACCTCTGCCAGGGCTACCAAAAGGCCCAGGAGGAGACACTCCATACAGAGGCAGTCCCCACCAGCTGCTGGTATTACCAGCAGCTGTATACCTGTCTGGGCCAGGAGATCAACAGCCTATCAGTCCACACCATGAACTCTGCCGAGCCCCCCTCCCTCAACGATGACCAGGAGGAGGGATTAGGGGACAAAACTGTGGTGCTGGAACAGAGGGAGACCAAAGCCCAGCAGGAGCAGGAGGGCACCTCGCCAGCCCTGGAGCCAGCTGCCAGCTCATCCCTGTCCCAACGGCGGACCCAGCCTTACAGGAGGAGGGAGAAGAGCAGGTTCCCCCTGCCAAAGAAGACCCAAGCACAGGGACATCGCACCAGACACCTACTACACCTGATGGTGAGTGCTTCCTCCCTCTCGCCCACCCTCCCTTTCTCCCAGTGGGCAGGGCTGGGCATGTTTGTGGGATTGGGACTGCAGGGGGACATGGCCCAGGGACAGGCAGGGTCAGCAGGGGATGGCGCTCTCACAGCGCTTTCAGAGGGGCTGGGGGCTGCGTGGCGGGGGCCGGGGGAATCCGGAGGCTAGCGGTTCAGTGGCATGCCTGGAGTCGGGGTGGGGGAGCACCAAGGCCAGACAGCAAACGCCCGACACCGGTGGCATGGGGCCTCAGGAGATACCCCTGAGGCAGGGCTGCCTGCAGCTCACCACCCTGGGCACTGCACCCGACCTGGGCAGCACAGCACAACAACGTGTACCAAGGAGTCCCTGTCCCAAAGGACAGGGACTGGGAAGCAGGGGAATGGTCAGGGGAAAGCAGCTGCTGTCAGGCTGCAAACTGCACCAGCTAATAGGAGGAACTCTCTTCTTTGCTTCTCCCCAGCAGCCCCTGTGCCCTTGACATGTGGCACTCCTGGTGCCCCCCAGGCCTGATCATGAGGAGAAGGAGGGTGCATCACTCGCAGGACAAGCTCCTCGAAGACCTGGTCCACATCAGCAAGCAGACCGAGGCACACCTGGTGGCGTGGCAGGAGCAGGAGGATGCCCACCATAGGGTCGAGCAGGGGCTGCGGAGGGGTGAACAGAGGCTGCTTGAGCGCATGCTCGACCTCATGGAATGGCAGACCCAGTCCCTGGAGTGCCTCGGGGTCCCGCCCTACACCCTAGAGGCAGCCCTCACTGCCTGGCCAGGACCCAGGGCAGACATCTGCAAGACCGGGACCCACCTTCCGGAGGCCACTAGCACTGGCCACTTCCCCGACCCTCTTCACTTCCCCTGACCCCCCTTATTCCCCCAGACCCTCTTCACTCCCCCCAAATCTCCCAAACCCCTAAGCTCCCAACTCCCATTTCCCCTTCTCAATAAACACCCTGAACACTGTTATACAATGTGTCATGTTTTTAATTGGTGTGGGGACAGGTGAGAGATGGGTGCGTGGGGGGGGCAGGCATGAGCGGGTGGTGGAGGTGATCAGGCTGGTAGCAGTCCCACTCCTCAGTGCTCTTCATTGTCGAAGTGGGCCCTCAGCACATCCCGGATGAGCTGTGTTTGCCGCTGGACCTGCTGAGTCCGGGGCAGTGTATCGTCAGGCTGCTCGTACTGAACAGTGAGCCACTCGGCCTCAGCCTCCAAGGCGCAGGGGAACCTTTACCCCGCAGCAGTTGTGCAGGCAACAGCATGCACTGACGGTCCTCTGGGAGGTTGCTCTTGCCAAGCTGCAGGTGGGTCAAGAGGGCCCTCCAGTGGGCCTTGAAGGCACGCTCGACGGCACTGCAGCACCGGTTGAGCCTCCGATTGAAGAGGTCCCTGCTGTCATCCATGCAGCCCATGTATGGCTTAATAAGTCAGGGGAGCAAGGGGTAGGTGGCATCCCCAAGGATCAGGACTGGCACCTTCACATCCCTGATGGTGATGGTGTGGTCGGGGAAGAAGATGCCCACCTGCATGCACCTGTACAAGGCACAGTGGCAGGATACGTGCGTCATGCGCCTTCCCCGGCCAACCCACATAGATGTTCTGGAAGATTCTGCAGTAGTCCATGAGGGCCTGCAGGACCACAGAGTAGTACCCCTGGTGGTTGACATAGTCCCTGGCACGATGTTCCAGGGCTTGGATGGGTATGTAGGTGGCGTCCACAATGCCCCCACAGTTGGGGAAGCCAAGTCCGGCAAGGCCGTTGAGGAGTTCGTGCAGGTTGCCCAGGGTGACGAGGTGAGCTAGCAGGACCCGGTTGATTGCACTGCAGACCTGCATGATGGCGGTCCCCACGGTGGCCTTCCTGATGCCAAATTGCTGGGTCATGGAGCGGTCGGAGTCCTGGGTTACCAGCTTTCACACGGCAACAGCCGCTTGCTTGTCTACGGGCAGGGCAGGTCTACAGGCAGGGCAGCCTCGCTTGTCTACGGGCAGGGCAGAGTCGGGTGTCCATGCACCACAGAACCGGAGCAAACTCGCAGACCAGCTGGAGGAAGGTCCACTTGCTCATCCTAATGGTCTGCAGCCACAGGTCATCGTCCCAGGTGGTGAGGATGATCCCCTTCCACCAGTCGCTGCTGGCCTCACGCGCTCAGATACAACAAGGCACGGAGTGCAGTGCTGTGAGTGCGGCAGCTTGCTGGGGCAGCAAGGTGGGGCAGGCTGTCGTCTTTCGCCACGATGGTGGGTTGCCAGACAGGCCTGCTCTACAGCCAAAGAAGCCTTACCACTAGCTGGCAGGTGTCGTGCAGCTGCCTGGCAAAGTGCAGGAGAAGAGGCTAATCCATGATCTGCTCAGGCTCCAAGTTGCCAGGCACAATGGGAAGGGGCTGACCTTACTTCCTCTTTTGTGGGAGTGGCTGGGGGAGGGGACACCTTCTCTGCTGCCACCCTGCCACACTTCCCACAATGCACCCCTCCAACCCCCCCCCCCCGTTGACTTAAGAGTCTAGTGTAGACTCTCTAAGTTGACTTAATAAGGTCGACTTAGAGTCGACTTAATAAAGTTGCCTTAATAAAGTTGCCTTAACTTTCTAAGTGTAGACATAGCCAGAAAACATGGTTTGGGTCATAAGGGGTTTTAATACACCGTTTTAAAATAAGGTCTATTTTAAACTATATTAAACTCTAATCCTCTTTTTTCCATTACCCTATGATAATTGGAATTAAAATAGAAAATTGTCCTGCAAAATACAGAATGATTACATTTACTGATGCTCATTTTTACTGGATTTTATCCTGGTCTTTATTCTGCATTCTCATAGTCATTTTCTGTGAAATTCCTCTTCATTCTATAATTAAAATCTGCCAGATTTTGAAGCTCTATTTCCCTTATTCTAGGGCATTGCCTCTGTTTATCATATGTCTACACGTGATAATTTTTCTTTCATTTCCTGGGGCATCACACCTCTTTCCTCTGTAATTTTAAAACCTTGTATAGAGGCTTCCTTCTTCTCTGCTTTCTGTATGTAGCAGGTTAGTTGAAATAAAAATCCCTCACCAATATCCCTTTCTGTTCCTCACTGACGTACGTACTTCCCAAACACCAGAGAGCCATTAATTTTCCTTCTTGATGAAGGAAAATTTATTAAGAAAATGTTTTCTTGATATTTAAATCACTTAATTTTCAGAAAAAGAAAAAAATAGTTTATCTGGGTTTTCACTTCTCATAACGGAACATATGTTGTGGCCTGGACAGTAAATTAGTAATGTGTTAGACCTGCTCATTCCACCTCAATATGTTGACTTCCTCGATCTGAGTTTGCATTCCCTTTGCTGATCAACTATAGCACTGCAGGCATAGCTATTCATTTATTTGAGGTACAGACCATTACTATATTATGTGAACTTCTCACACTCTTTAATGTATTACTTCAACTGCCCCTGTGATATAGAGAAGTACTATTATCTGTGTTTGACAGACAGGGAAATGAGGCATAGAAAGACTAAGGGTTCATCTACACTTGTAAATTAAGTTGACTTAAGCTTGCTTAAGTCGACTTAATTTACTCTGCGTCTACACTACAGTTTCCTTAAGTCGACTTAAGCAAGTTGCTTCAGTCGACTTAAGGAAAATAAAGTTGACTTAATGAAAATTAAGTCGACTTTATTAAACCTACTTTTAGTTTGACTTTAGGCTTAAGTTGACTTTCTAAAGTCGACTTAAGCCAGTGTAGACCTGGAGTAGCCCTAAGTCGACTTAGGGCTACTCCAGGACTCCCTCCCAGCCCTCCCTTCCGGGGGGGGGGCACAGGGGCAGCCTGGCATGCCCACCCTGCCCCTATGCCCTGCCAGGGTCCCTTTCCCCCTTTGCCCCATTGTACCATGGTACAATGGAGCAAAGGCTGATCACCCTGGCACTGGGCAAAGGGTGCCCCCCCTGCCACTGTGGACCTGCCCAAGGTCCCCCTAGACCCTAGAAGTCGACCTAGGCATCCAGTGTGGATGCTCTAGGTTGACGTTGTAAGTTCCCCCCTAAGTCGACTTTAAATTTAAGTGTAGACATGCTAAGTCGACTTAACTAAGTCGACTTTAAGTTGACTTAGTTAAGTCAACTTAGCTAAAGTCTACTTAAAATTACAAGTGTAGACATAGCCTAAGCAATTTGTCTGATGTCACACAAGACATCTGTGGTAGAGTAAGAAATTTAATCCAGGTTTCCCAAGCACTCCAATCACTGGACTACTGTTCATCCCAGAGTTTAAACCACATTCAGTCGCTAGAAAATTTTAAGCACATAAGATTAATAAAATTAAACATCTACAAACTCAGTTTAAAGTTTTGACGTGCAAGGACAATCTGTGCAGACCAGAGGATATTCTCCATTGTGAGAAATAAAAATTACAGATAAGGAATAGTGAAGTTACCAGAAACTGTCATTCTTTGGAAGTGTCATCTCTGCATACTAACACATATGGGATCAAAATGAGTGTACCATGAGCTTCGGGAATCTATCTGTTCCCACTTAGCATTCCCTCCTCCAGGGTGTCAAGGATATAGTCAGTTTCTTGTGACTATTAAAGGTCCAGTGAACTTTGGACTCAGTCAGAGTGTTCACAGCTTCTTTAGCATTGTTTGTTTTTGTTTCCTTTGCTACTTTGGGGCCTAGCTTTTCCTGATGTGTCGTATATATTTAGACTCACTCCCTTTTTCCAGTAGCCACAGATCAAACCCTTCTCTGAGGAGCTTGCTGGTCAGCTTCTCTCCTTGAGCATCTACCTGGGAGCCTTTATAGGGCTTGACTTAATAAATTGCTCAGCTGCTCATCATCAGCCCCCCCAACACACCCACACCCCTTTCCTGCAGGAATTCATAGGTGGTTTCAACCCACTGTCCATTAGGGCTCAAGTGGCAGAGTAGGCAAAATCTGCACCTTTCTACAACCTGTGTTCTGGATATGTAGAACATAAATTACTGTTCAACCTCCAGTGGTCTCCAATCAGAATGATGAGAATCATGAGACTGAGGTATAGATCACTGATACCTCCTGGCATTTTCAGGCCTGGAAGGAAAACTGCTACATATGCTTTGGGAAAAGATGTGTTTCAGGATTTCCCTTATTCAAGTGTTGGCGCAATGTTGTAGCAATGTCGAAGTGTGTGTATGTAACCGGTTACTACAACCACTAGCTTCTCTGTGCCATTGTGTTTTTAAAAATAGTACTGTAAAGGAGGAAAGCATGCATATGTGCATAAATGGATTTCCGAATTTTATGAAAACCTATAGGGGGCAAAATTCCCATTTAAATTCAAAAGACCAGATATTCAATTTTTATTCCATGACAAATGATCAATGATAGTTTTTGTGTCACATTTCCAATTTACATACTCTTCATTCAGTAGACATCCTTTGGGCCACTCCCTCCTCTTTCATTTCTTCTTTCCTGTTTTCCTTCTATCAATTTTTTTTCCCTTCCTTCCAGAGAGCTGCATCCCCTCTTGGGCACTTACCTAAAATCCAATAAAATATTTTAATCATTTTTTTCCATTGCTGTGAGTTCATGATCTGTAAATTGGTAAACAGGATTTGGTGTTATATATAGCATCCAGGATTTTGTAATTTATAAATCCCATATTCATACATCTAGTCGATGTAGCATATTAGATAAACACATTACTGTGTGTGTGTATGATACGTGAGTTCTTAGGCTGCCCCTTCATTCGTCTCTTTCTTTGTGCCTTCCTTCCCATTTATTCACTTTTCCCTCTAATGGTCCTGAAGGGAAGCTGCTGTTGCCAACTGCGCTCTGTTTAATGATAGTGCAGTTTCTGCTTTCATTTCTTGTTCTTTGAAGCTGCACTAACATCAAACAGCTGAACAGAAGCGAACTGGCAACAGCAGGTTCTCATGAGAACTCACTCTGATCAATTAGCTAAGAGAAGAGGTAAGGCAAGGGACAGAGAGGGAAGAGGCAAGAGCTAGATAGACTGGGGAAAGAAAAATGAAAGGAGCAAGGTAGTAGGAAGGAAGAAGGCAGGCGATTAGATTTTAAAGTTCACATCTAATATAAGTGTAACCTTTGCATGGGCTAGAATTCATTTAATTGCCCTTCTCCAGTGCCTTAACAGAAATAAACCCCAACTCCTATAGCAAAGCAACTGGAGATCCAGGATTCAGTCTTTAAAGGACTCACAGCAAAGACTGTTCAGTTACCCTCCCCACATTCAAGTGCTACTAACAACAAAAATAATAATGAACTTTATTAACTACTAAATTTATAAATCTTAAAATAAGAAAATATAACTACTATACTATACTATACTATACTATACTACTATACTATACATTTATAACATGTTTTGGCTATTTGGTAAATCCACATTCACCACTTCAGAGCTTTCTCCTCCACAACAGACAAACAAGAAAATAAAATGAATTTAAACAGAACAGTCCCCACAGAAACACTGTGAGATGAAATGTAAGTGTTCCTAAAGTTTAGGTAGAATTCACCTGAATCTCATTATAGCGTCTGTTCACCAAGTCCAGAGGCTTGCATTGAAAGAAGAAGACCTCCCCTTTTTGGTTGCAGGAATCTTCAGTAGAAATCCATGTAAATGACACTTCCTCTACTAGAACCAGTATCCAATCAGCTCACTGATTAACCAGCTCTCAGTCACATACACATGTGAAGAAGGCAAAGCTCTGCTGCAAAAGGCTCCTGAGTAGACAGAAAACATCTTGCTGTCCACTCCTGGCTCAGCTTCTCCCAGTAACACACTAAGCACATGGGCTCTTCTCATGCAACTCCTCTGGCTGCTGCTCTCATGGAGTCTGACCACCACAACAGCAAAAACCTTCTGGTGCATGCTCAATGCTTCCACTCCTTGTTCCAGAAATTTCTGGCTCTGGGAAGCTAAATCTGCCCGGCAACAGCAACCCAGCACCAAGAGGTCCCTTAGGCTATGTCCACTAGAGAAGTTAAGTCGACTTTGTTAAGTCAAATTAATAAGGTCGACTTTAAGTCACTGAGGCACTAATCCCCGTCCACACTGGATTTAAGTCGACTTAAGGAGTCAATTTAAGGCTTAAGTCGACCTAAAATGAGGTGTTATTAAGTTGACTTAAGCTTTCCTTAAGGAAATGCTTAAGTCGACTTAATAAAAGCCCAGTGTGGACATGGCTTTGTTTAGGTCAGCTTAAGCCTCCTCCATTGTAGGCTTCCCTGGATACACTAATTGTAGAGGTGTGAATAGGATTTTAAATTACATTTTATTATAGAGGCATCAGTAGTAACCACATAGTTAAGGACACCATGAGTTTTGCATTTAAACAAGACCAAAGTTTGTCTTTCTTAGACACTAAAACAGGGGTCGGCAACCTTTGCCGACACCTGTGGTGACCCCTGTTCCCTGACACTCAGCCAGTGCCAGCCACTCTCTCCACCAAAACAAAACAAAACAAAAACCAAAAAAAAGCGCCCCTCAGCTGCTGCCTGTAAATTCAGTGGTGGCCACAACTGGAGTGCTCTCCCGCCAGTCTAAAGCTGCTCTGGGCAGCTTCTTTCAGTAGCAGCTGGGGCAGGGGTCCCCAGTTATATCACTGAAAGCTGCTCCAGACAGTTTCTTTTGTCAGTGGCTGTGGGGGATGTCAATCTTGGCACGCATGCCAGGGGTTGCTGAGCCCTGCATTAAATGTTATTATTTTAGACAACCTTTATATTTGTCTGTTTGTCTGTCTGTCTATATTCCCTGTGCTTTCCCACCTTTCTTCAGCAGGTGGTGTAATGTTTATAGGTTTCAATGGCAATTTTCATCCAGCAGAAAACTACCTAGAAATCTGGCCCTGTTGTATAGGGGTTGGGGTGGGATCCTGAGAACCCCCATTGCTGGTTTGAATCCCACCTGGGGCTGAAAAGCTGCTGTTCATAGGTTTTGATTTGATCTACTTTTAGTCTTGATTGAAAAATAATATAAAAAAACATGTTTTTTAGAACAGATGACCTTAAAACCAATGCATTAAAAGGGACAAAACAAGTACAGAAGTAATTCAGACTGGTCAGACTTCTTGTATGAGGCATTTTAAGCACCGTGAATGCATTCATTTGGAAAAGGTTGGCTGGCCAGTGTAGCATGCTCAGTGGCCACCCAACCTTTTGCAGACTAATGCATTCACAATGCTTAAAATGCCTTGTACAAGAAGTCTGACCAGTCTGAATTACTTCTGTACTTGTTTTATCCCTTTTAGCGCATTGGTTTTAAGGTCACCAATTCTAAAAAACTTGGGTTTTTTTATATTATTTTTAAGAGTATCTTTAAAAATGATCTTGTTAGTTCATATGCATTTTCATTAAAAGATAATTACAGGTGTTTGAAACTCTGGCCACTCTACTCATAGCTAAGTAATTTTACAAACATGCCAGATTTTACAGATTGATACCATACATTTTCTTCTATACCAGGTAATTACCAAACATTTGACCACCTGGGAAATCTCATGTAAGATGTGTTTTAATATACACATGGATTGGAATCAAAATGCCTAAGAAAATCATAAGGGAAAACATTAAAAGACTAAACCCTGCACATATCACCATCAAGTGTTCCAGTCGGCTGCATTGAATCAGATGGTCAAGCCATTTACACTGTCCCTTACACACATCCTTCTCAAAAAATAATTTCAACGAGAACAAAAAGCATTGGAAAAGAGTGGCTATTTAGTTTAATGCTGTAACATTTTAGCTGTTAATGTGACAATTAACAGCTATACATAATGGCTGTTAAACATTAGTTTAACCTGTCACTTTTATAGACTTAAAAAAACATTTTCAGTAGAACGTTTGTTGCTTAATGGCTAATGCTGTTGACTGGTAGGCAGATGTCACCTTACTCAATAGCATCAAATTCTTCTTGAAAGCACTTTTATATTTAAGGACTTCATTAACATGGATTTTGTCGATCAGTTATTGGGAGTAACAAGTCCTAGGAACTAATTGATTGTTGTTTATAGAGGCTGCCAAAAGAATAGATTGGCCACTATAAATATGGGGAGAAAGAAAGGATATAGAAAATTAATATGTAGCCTAGATGAACAAGAAGCTCATTCAGGAAAGATTGACTTGCATATCACTTCTTACAGATTAGCAGCCATCTATTACAGCAGCTAAATAATAATGAGATATTTTTCTCTGATGTTTTAAAATATATATGTAAAAAGAGTATAACTGTTCCCAACTAATGAGTTAAGAACTTTATAGTAGTTTTTATATTGTCCCTGAATAGACCCTGATGCTTATATTGCTTGTGGTTTATGAACAATTTCACATTTAAATATGCCCTGTGAATAACTTGCACAAAGTGTAAAAAAACAGGGAGTTTTCACTGTGGTAATAATAATAAACCATCATTCGTTTTAAGAAGCATTAAGAATGAAATAAGCATTTTATAAACTTTTATTTCTACTCCTATTGATTTCATAGTGTGCGCATAATGAGTAAATGGTGTCACCATGTCAAAACAATGTTTTAACCATAATGCAGCAAAAAAATAGCATTACAAATTACCCTTAAAAACAAATTATATCCTTTGTGCTTCCCACAAAAAAGTTACTTCTGAGGTCTTGGTTGTCCTTTATCCTAAGACTCTGCATGATATTTTAACAAATGCCAAGACATTACATTTAAAATTGATTCACTGAGTTTTTTATTTGCCCAATGACACAGTATTTCCAATAAATTGACAAAGATTTCCATGACATTTTCCCCTGCTTTGTAGGATGAGTAAACAAATTTTTAAAAAATGTGTCTAACTTATTCTAAACATATGTCAAATGCTGTTGAAAAGATTATTCCATACATACTATTCAATCAGTCCTAACTACAGCTATGTCTACACTGGCAAGTTAAGTCGACTTAAGGAGGCCTAAGTCGACTTAAATTAAGCTACGTCCACACTAGGCTTTCATTAAGTCAACTTAAGAAATTCCTTAAGTCGACTTAATGAAAGCTTAAGTCGACTTTTAACTACCACTCATTAGGTCGACTTAACCCTTAAGTCGACTCCTTAAGTCGACTTAATGATGGTGTGGACATGGAGTAACCCTTAAGTCAACATTATTAAGTCAACTTAAGGGTGGTTTGGTCAACTTAACAAAGTGGACTAAGTCAACTTAAAGTTAAGTCAACTTAGTCCGCTTTGTTAAGTCGACTTTAATAAGGTCGACTTTAAGTCAACCTTATTCAGTCGACTTAACAAAGGCAACCTAACTTTTTCTAGTGTAGACATAGCCTACAAGTTTAATATTAACTTTAATTTAACATATGAAATGCTTCATAAAACCGAGTAACTTGTGCTAAAGAGAAAGATACATCAAATAAGCATATAACTATAGCCTGAATATTTTCAGATATTTAGTATCCTGAGTTTCAGCCATTAAAAGGTTTTTAGCAAGAGAGAACATAAAACCAAAGACATAAGATCCAAACAATTTAAGTCAGTTAACCAGATGTCCCAGAAACACAACGTTTAGCTAAAGCATATAAGCATCTCAGTAAGGATCTGTGATGACCTGTAGAAACCCCACTTTGGGATAGCACCTACTGCCTAAAAGTAGACAATTAATTTGGCTTGACCCTGCAACACATGGCAAATAGAGGCACTTCAGCTGTTAGCTGAGAATCAGAAGCTAACAGGAAATAAAAGTGAAAGAGACTACCTTTAAGAGATATGTTGATTCTGAATTAAAAATTTCTGTCTTTGAAGTATAAGGGGAGTTGTATTCAAGAATGGTGAGAAAAGGGGACACCATTTTTCCCTGTGGTGAGAGGAAATATATATCATATTTCCCAGAGGTAATAATGTGCTGTCACAAAAAAGGATCTACCTCAGCAGTTTCCTATCTCACTCAGCAATATATTACATTCTTTGGACAAAATTCTCTCTCCTCCTCCAAAAGGAAGCTAATGATTACATACTTTTCGCACACTTCCTTTACAATACATTAATATACTCCTGCAGTTCAAAAAATCCATTAATGAAGTATTTTCACCCCCTGTTCAAATCCACCTCTAACCCTCTTGATTGATCATATTTCTCACTCCCTGCATTTCCCATACAGGTTCATGGTGTGGATCGTTCAGAGGATAAATAAGGCTCCAGGGATATGTCTACACTGGTAAATTTAGGTCGACTTTAGCTAAGTCGACTTAGCATGTCCAAACCTAAATTTAAAGTTGACTTTGGGTGGAACTTACAAAGTCGACCTAGAGCATCCACACTGGATGCCTAGGTCGACTTCTAGGGGCTAGGGGGACCTAGGGCAGGTCCATAGGGGCAGGGGGGCACCCCTTGCCCAGTGCCAGGGGTACAATGGGGCAAAGGGGGACAGAGACCCTGGCAGGGCATAGGGGCAGGGTGGGCAGGCTCTGCCTGCCCTGTGGGGGGGCATGTCAGGCTCTCCCTGTGCTCTCCCTCCTCCCCCCCCCCGGCAGAGAGGGCAGTGGTGGAGTCCTGGAGTAGCCCTAAGTCAACTTAGGGCTACTCCAGGTCTACACTGGCCTAAGTCAACTTTAACAAGTTGACTTTAGGCTTCAGTCGAAGTAAAAGTAGATTTAATAAAGTTGACTTAATTTTCATTGCTTAAGTTGACTTAAGGAAACTGTAGTGTAGACGCAGGGCAAGCTTAAGTCGACTTAATTTACAAGTGTAGATGCATCCTATGAATATGAATTTGAATTCTGGGTTAGGCAGTCACTAAAGGAAGAAAGGTTGGATCCTGCAGGATTCAGCATAGAAGCAGATTGGGCCTACCTCTTTGTACATTGTTGGGGCAGGGAGAGACAGGGATGCATAGTGCATCATTCTGAGTGGTGAATGTGGTTAGCTTCCATAGTGCATCACTCTGAGTGTTGAACTGTTCTTCCAACAGCTACTTTGGACTCTGCAATGGCAGTTCCACAGTGATATTACACTGCCAGAACATGCAGTAGCCAGTCCCATTCCATCTTTAAGAAGAACTTGACATTTTAACTAGCAAAGATGCTGTGTTTTTGGATGAGCCTGCAAATTATTTTTTCTGTCCCCTTCTTCAACCTAAGGATTACCAATTTCTATCCACCATTATATTACCACTCTAAGTATTTGTAGTGTATCAGTAAAATGGCTATACCTTTTGGGATACTACACCAACTTGAACGAATCATTTTACATAAAAGCTATGTACATGAGAAGTGGCATTCAGGCTACTTAGCCCTTTCAACCCTAGTGACAGATTAGTATTCCTTTACAAGCAAAAAGTTTATAGATATTTAGAACAATGTTCTTGGAGCTGATAAGTTGCATTTGCCTTTATCTTCCTGGAAGACTTCATCCTCACAGGTAAAAGTGTGGTGAAAAGACGTCCCTGGGCCTGAGAAGTTCCCTGCCTGAGGTGGAGCTGCACAGTTCCTATGCTGCTCCTGGTGCAAAAGCATTGCTAGGTGAAAGGGAACATAGCAAGGGAATCCTTCTGTCATGGCCTGTGGCTATGCTAAACTATGCTGGGGGGCAGCCAGCACTAGGAATTTGCAAGCAGTTTATTACTGAACATGCTCCCTATGGGTGCGTCTACACTTGTAAATTAAGTCGACTTAAGCTTGCTTAAGTTGACTTAATTTACTCTGCATCTACACTACAGTTTCCTTAAATTGACTTAAGCTGCTGCTTAAGTCGACTAAAGGAAATTTTAAATTGACTTAATAAAACATAGTTTTCCTTCAACTTACTGGCTAAGTCAACTTCATTAAGTCGACTTAAGCCAGTGTAGACGTGGTTTAGCCCTAAGATGCCTTTAAGGGTCCCCGGGGCTCCCCCACTGACCTCCCTGCCAGGGTGCCTGGCATGCCCATCCACAGGGCAGGACACAGCCCTGCCCACCCCTATACCCTGCCCCTGTCCCTGTCCCGCTCAGCCCCCATGTACTTTGGTACAATGGGGAAAATGCTGAGCTCCATGGCACTTTTGAAGGGGTGCCAGGGAAAGGGGGCACCTCTCAAGTGCCCCCCTTCCCACCATGAACCATTCCCATTCTACAAGTCAACTTAGGGGTCCAGTGTGGACACTCTAAGCTCATGTGGCAAGGTTGACTTTAAGTTGAGCTAAATTTACAGTGTGGATTTGCTAAGTCAACTTATCAAAGTCAACTTTAAGTCAACTTTGTTAAGTCGACTTAGCAAAGTCGACTTATTTGAACAAGTGTAGACATAGCCTACGTGATTATCGGGTGCAGCTGGGATTTTCTCCCACGAAAGCTGATGCGATAAGTAAAATTGTTAGTCTTTAAAAGTGCCACAGGACTCCTTGGTTTGTTTTGCTGAACTAGACTAACACCGCTACCTCTTTGGAACTGAGAAATCGAGTTTGTTTGTTTGTTTGTTTAAATGAAAGGTAAGATTCCCATCTACAAAAGGACTTCCTTCTTTGAGCTAAGAGCTAGCCTCAGTGCCTTCCAGCCCTTTAGTATCCTTTTGTATAGGAAAGTCTGGGAATGAGCAATATATAAATTCCATCCATCCAAAGCCCATTGATTGGGCTGTGAGAAGGTGATATTCATGCAGACCTCCCTGAGAGAAGGGAAGGCCTCGCTGTGCACCAATTGGATGTAAGGGATGGTTTTCCCACTGGAACTGACCCCAAAGCAAACCTCAGCCTGTGGCAATTAGACTAGTTGTGATTAATTTTTAAGTAAAGGGTGTTTTTCCTAGAACATCCAGGTGGTTTGCCCTTTCTTATTTTTTGATCAGTTATATACTATTCTTTAGTCATGTTTGCTGCACATTGTGGAGTGTGTAGGTGGACTGAGATAATATTCATGACTTGCATACTACTTCTAGTTTTTTAAAAGATGTGTATGTTCATCCAAGAGCAAAGAGTGGGTAACTGTTATGAATATCTGCTGGGCTGGGGCTACAAATCACTCTGTTGAAAGCTCACTCAAACTGTAATTTCTAAATTCTTAAAAGCCATTTCTGAATAAGGTGGAAAGAGGACATAAAACTACTGTGATTTCTGGCGGCCAAATGGAGAACAATAAATTTATGATCATACGTTGCTGAACAAAGATGTATAGTAAACTCCAGGAGAGAAGGATGGCTACTTTATAGATCTCAGTTCAATTGTGAAATAATGTAACAATCTTATTAACAGTTTTACATTTATTACTGAGGGAAAAGCCCTCTCATACATGCTACCAAAGCAAATATAGTTAAATATTAAAAAGAAATGCAGAACTGAGGACATTTTTGAAACTCAAAATGACTCACTAATGTGTAAAGCAATCTTTGCTTTAGCAGACAACAGTCTATTCTTTACAGTGAAAAGTCTTTACAATGGCAGCATAGAACTTAGAAAAAGGAAAAAAAGTGGAAAACTTGTGTTTTTATCTTAAAAAGCATTTATTTTAAACCTGGATTGCTTCAGTAAATCAACTTATCTGCCTTCCCTCTAGACTGGTCAAATGGCTTGCCAGGGAAGTCTAGCAAGATGTCGTAAAGGTGGTAAATGGTAAAGGTCCATTATTCATAATACTTGTCATGGGCATTTTTTTTAATGACTCTTACATTCCAAAGTACAGCAGAACTCACAAAAAGAAAATCAGCATAAAAAACTGATGGAAAATGTCCTAAAATATTTGTGATTTATTTGCGTTATTACTACCATCATTACCCATGTTACCTAATTGATACTCTTGGATGTAAAAGGAAGTTTATCTTCCATCATTGTAAGCATATACAAGTATTGTGCAATTGAACAGCTACAGAAGTAACAAACTGAAATCTTGTCTTTTAAGTTGAACATTCTTATATTTGCTTCTCATCAGTGTTGATCCAAGCATTAATTTTGTGGTCACGCAAGCAGAATTGTATGGTACTAATAAAACCTGCTTCATTGTAACACAGATGCCAGATAAGGCATAGGTAACATTAACAGCTGTAAAATGATAGGCTATGTCTACAATTAAAAAGCTAGTTCGAATTAGATAATTCAAACTAACCAATTTAAACTAATTTTAGTTAGTTTGAATTAACTTAATTCAAACTAGTATGGCCCCACTAGAATGCTAGTTCAAACTAGCCATGTCCATGCAGAGCACTTGCTTAGTTCGAATTAGTCAGTTGCATGAAGGTCAATCTGCCAATTAGTTCGAACTAAGCAGTTAGTTCGAACTAATATGGCCACATTGACTTAATTCGAACTAACTATTTTGAATTAAGGGTTAGTTCAAACTAAGCAATCGAATTTATTGGTTTGAATTAAGGAAGCCCTTAATTCAAACCAATGAAAGCCTAGTGTGGCCAAGGCTTAAGTTAGTTCAAATTAAGTTTCCTTAATTCGAACTAACTTGCAAGTGTAGACGTAGTCATTGTGTATAATATTAAGTAGATGACATTCTTTTGGTTATGATATTCTTTTGCTGTTCCTAGAGTATAAAGTGTTTTCTAAAGATATGATGCTTGAATGATAGTAAATAATGTTTTAAATTTGTGTCTTCAAAGCCAGTGAAAAAAATTTTGGAGAACAATTTCTTCATCTGTATCTTGAGGAAGGAAGACCAACAGTTCGATTTGGGTGTGGCAATTCACAAAACATTCTCTCTGTGTCCGTCAATCACTCTGTTAGCAAAGATGAACTCTTAGCCATCACAATAAGGTAAGAACTTCCCTTAAAATATTGCGCTAAAGAGACACTCAACACAGTTCATCCATGTGTAGTTAAAAGCAGCAACAGATACACATGCAAGAGAAAGATATTAAAATGTATTGAACATAAAGGTGAAACATTTTTCTCAGCAGAGCAGAGTGAAGTATTCTTTAGACACATTTCTTAAACAGCCTTAAAATTATTTCTTTTTTAAGAATCAGATGCTAGACAAGCTCTAAGACATGAAAAAGTCGTGTGTATTTAACATTTGATAATGATAATCCTACCGCAAGGATATCATTGGAAATAATATGAGTCATGAATACATATCTCAAATTCCACAATGGAACGTTTGTCAATGAGAATTCTTTCCTTGAGTTACATTTAATGTCAATAAGCCAGTCATAGCTTGGAAATTTAAAAAAAACAAAAACACTATGTGTGTTGGAAGATTGTTTGACAATTTAGTATGTTCTGTATCAGCTAACCTGTGGTTCATGCAGATTAATCTACTCCATAGGAAAGTTTATGAATGAATGTGAATGGACTGAGAACCAAGCAGTTTTATATGTAAAATTAAACAAGTCTGAAAAACTAGAATAATTAATTTAAACATACTGTTCATGGGCTAAAAATGAATTGCTCATCATATCTGATAAATATTTATATAAGATTTTTTTACCGTGTTTCTATCACCAAATGAACAACTAATTTATGGATTATGATAAATCTGACTCATTCAATTTTATCACAACAAAATCATTTTATACAGCAGTAATCTATGTTTTAACTGACTTTAATTGTAAATGCAGTATAATCATAGTATATAAAAGTGGTTAATTTCTACTGATATATGTTTGGGGGAAGGGTTTAACACAGAGTATCAAGAATATTTATAACACAAACAAATTATAATGTTAGAATCTACCCAGTCAACAAGTGACACATCCTTTTCCATCCATTATAGCTTACCTCTGATAGTGGGGAAAAAAGAGAAAATAATAATATGAAAGTCATAGTTCAGTCATGTTGAAAACAATGATATAGTGGTTGTGGTAGTTAAAGCTGAATTACAGAAGAAATTGTTTAAAAATACTTATGTCATCCCATTAATGTATTGATTGCGATGAATATTATAATTAAAATAGTAGATAATTCCACCATTATTTAATTTTATCACATAGTTAATATAATAATTTAAATAATGGTTACTTTTTTGAACCATAACTCCTGCTATGTCTACACTTGTGTGTTTAAGTCGACTTTAACTAAGTCGACTTAACTAACTTAACTTTAACTTAAGTCGACTTAGTGTGTCCACGCTGAAAATTAAAGTCGACTTAAAGGGGAACTTAGAAAGTCGACCT
>ML685883.1:7746286-7832347 GCA_007922175.1 Pelusios castaneus
TTTCTTTCTTTCTTTCTTTCTTTCTTTCTTTCTTTCTTTCTTTCTTTCCAATGATTTGGCAGTTCAGCCAGGATCATAGTTACAGTTGGGATATGATGCATGATGGAGATTAAAAATATTCCATAAAACCCCACACAGTATAGTTTGTTCTGTTTTATTACATTCTAACATCAGAAGAAAAGCGCTGTATCTCCAGTGATTTTTAGATTTTCTACACAAATTTTCATAGAATCTTAGAAATGTAGGGCTCGAAGAGGCCTCCAGAGGACATGTAGACCATCCTTCTACACAGAAGCAGAACCAACTATACCAGACTATACCTCAGAGAAGTTTGTCTAACCTGTTTTTAAGATGTCCAGTGAGAAGAATTCCACATGTCCATCTTGGATGCCTATTTCAGTGCTTAACTATCCCTATAGTTAGAATTTTTTTTCCCAATATCTAATTTAAATTTCCATTGGCTGAATATTAGGCTATTTCAGTAGACATGGACAACAATCAATTACCATTCTCTTTATAACAGCCCTTAATATCTTTACTCAAATCTAAACATGCCCAGCTTTTTAACCTTCCCTCATAGGTCCTGTTTTCTAAATCTTTGATTATTTTTGTTGTTGTCCTCTGTACTCTTTATAGATTGTCCCCATCTTGCTTAAAGTGTCAAGCCCAAAATTGGACACAGCACTCTAGCTGAGGCCTCACTAGTGATGAGTGAAGTGGGACAATTAGCTCTCTTGTCTTACATAAGACAATCTTGTTAATACTCCCTAAAATGCTATTAGCCTTTGGGAGGGAGAGGCTCATATTCAGTTTGTAACCAGACCAGTTCTCCATTTTGTCCAGGTCATTTGGAATTCTAATCCTGAACTTTATAGTGCTTTTAACATCTTCCAGCTTTGTGTCATCCACCAATTATACAAGCATATTGTCCACTCCATTGTTCTATTCATCTGTTCTCACCTTAATCAATTTGTTCATGTTTCCAGTGTTTGTACAATTTGTTTTTGATTTTCAGGTCATCAAAGAGCTCCTGATGGATCCATATTCTTCCTATCTCTCCTTCACATTAGGATAGGTTGCTGTTGTACTTTAATATGCCTTCCTTACCTTAAAATGATAATAAAAAAAAAAAACCCTATCATTTCATGATGACTTTCACCTAAATTCCCTTCAGCCTTCAGATTTGTAACCAATATGTGATGCCAATTAAGTCATAATTTAATTTATGTATATATATGATTTATCACATGTATTGTGATGCCAATTACAACTTAATTGGCATCACATTATTTTGTGATGCGAATTAAGTCATAATTTAGCTTATGTACTCCAGGTTCTTCCTGTTTATTTTCCATACTCCTCCTATTTGTGCATAGGCATCTTAAGATGTTGAGCAGATTCCTCCACTGTTTTCCCCTTTGATCCTATGATTCTAATGTAATTTTCCATTTACCAAAACACTGAGTACAGCGTGTGGGCTCAGAGCTTCTCACCCATCCATTGCAGATGTTTGCTGACACTACCTAGTTGTGAGTTGGGATACTTTCCAGTGTCAGTCCAGTTCTGTGTCAATCCTAAGCACCTCAGCTCTTGTTCCCCAATAAAGACTGCATCAGGGTAATTTCACAGTTGGAGGTGGACTGCTTGCAATTGCCCAGGTAACATGCTCCTCCTCCTCAGTCCCAGCTCCTACGTGAGATCTTCTTTCTCCTGTATTCATCTCACTCCTGTGTTTAGTCTGTCTTGGTGACTCCCACTTTCTCCATTGTCTTGCTAGTACGTCAGGTGCCATTTCTTCATAGGCAGTCATCTCTGGATAGTAGATACCTTGCCTGTTCCTTGGTATGTAACTTGGGGTTTTGTTATCACATTGGCAACCCTTACTGGGACACAGTCTTTCAAAGGTTTGCCTATGGTTCAGACAACAAAGACAAACATGCCTTTCACACCCTGTAATTACCTCATACATACCTCTGCTTCACTCCCAGGGAGTGAGAATTCTGAAGGGACTCATATATGAAATTATAGAACTACGAACTGTGTTATGGAACTATCATTTAAATCAGCTTCTATATCAAATGATTGTAGGGTAGTTAATGTGGCACCCATTTTTAAAGAAGACTCCAGAAGTGATCCTGGCAATTACAAACTGGTAAACCTAATTTCAGTACCAGGCAAATGGGTGGAAAGCTTAAAAAAGAACAGAATTATCAGACACATAGATGAATGTGATTTCCTGGGGAAGTCCACACAACTTTTGTAAACTGAAATCATGCCACACCACCCTATTAGAATTTTTTGAGGGAGTCAATAACATGTGAACAAGGATGGTCCAGTAGATATAGTGTGCGTGAGCTTTCAGAAAATCTTTGACAAGGTTTATCACCAAAGGTTGTTTGATAAAGTAAGCTGTCATGGGATAAGAGGGATGGTCTTCTTATGAATCAATAACTGGTTAAAAGACAGGAAATAAAAGGTAAGACTAAATGGTCATATTTTAGAATTGAGAGAGGTAAATAATGGTGTCTCTCAGGGATCTGTACTGGGATCAGTTCAGTTCAACTTATTTCTAAACAATCTGGAAAAAAGGGTAAATAGTGAGGTGGCAAACTTTGCAGATGTTACAAAATTACTCAAAATTGTAAGCCCAAAGCAGTCTATGAAGAGTTACAAAGGGATCTCACAAAACTGGGTAGCTGGAAAGGGTAGCTGGACAAAAATAGCAAATGAAATTCAATGTCAATGAAAGCAAAGTACTACACACTGGAAAATATAATCCAAATATACAGACAAAATGACTGGATCTAAATAAGCTGTTATCAGTCAAGAAACAAATCTCATAATCATTGTGGATAATTCTCTGGAAACATACACTCAAGGTCCAGTGGCAGAATATTAGGAAAAATTGGGAAAGGGATAGATAGTAAGACAGAAAATATAAGGCCACTATTTATACTTCTGGTATGCCCACACTGGGAATACTGATCACCCTATTTCAGAAAAGGTAGATATGAATTTGGAAAATACAGAAAAGAGCAAAAAATGATTAAGGGTATGCAACAGATTTCATATCAGAAGAAATTGGAACTTATCAGCTTGGAAGAGAGACAACTAATAGAGGATCTGAAAGATATCTATGAAATCATGACTGGTGTGGAGAAAGTGAATAAAGAATTGGTATATACTCCTTCCTCCTATTCAACAAAAAAATCAGTGATCACCCAATGAAATCAATAGACAACAGGTTTAAAATGAACAAAAAGAAGTATTTCCATGATGCATAGTAACTTTTGGAACTTATTGCCAGGGAATGTGGTAAAGGCCGAAATTATAATGGGATTCAATAAAGTGTTAGATAAGTTCATGGACAACTGGTCCAGTATTAGGCAAGATGGTCAGGGATGCAAACCTATGTTTTTGTTGTCCCTGGCCTCTGATTGCCAGTAACTGGGCGTAAACAACAGGAGATGGGTCACTCACTGATTGCCTGTTCTGTTCATTACCTCTGAAGCAGTTGGCATAGACCACTGTCAAAAGACAGGATACTGGGTTAGAGGGATGACTGGTCTGACCCAATATGTCTATTCTTATGTACTTATGAAATGGTAAAGTCTCTCTCTCTTCTTCACTGTATAGCAGCATCTCTTAAGCTTAGTCTGGCCTCATACAGTCTGAGTAAATCAATCCCAGTTAGGAATTGCTGGGAGGCTTCTTCAGCTACCAGGAGTTCACAGGTGAAATGGAGAGTACTCAGAGTAATAGTTATTTGCCATATTACCATCATCTTGAGATGAGTTTGGTTTGCATACTGGTCTATCCTATTCCAAGGCCTCAAAATCCTGTGGTGTCTCTTCATGGCTCTTTTCCACAATTGACAGTGCAGTAGAAACCTGTACCCCAAAATCAATGAGAATTCTATATGGGTGTCCATGATCTAACATGTGATGTTGGCCTGATGTTACAGGCCACTACAGTCTCTTGTTTGGGGCCTACTGGTCTATAGCCAGGCCACTGGCCCCTGCTTTTGGTAGTTTCCTTCCCTCCAAGAACTATTCTGCTTATTTCCCATTTGAAATGGCCTCCACATCTTCTATATAGTAGATCTTTCCAGTCCTTCCTACTGGATGGCTGTTGATCAGGGTTCACTTGCTTTCTGTATCCCTGTTTTTCTTAATTTGATAGGTCTCCCTTTCTGCTTTGATCTTGTTAATATGACTGGACATTACTTTCATGCTCTCTTTTAGTTTCTGAAGGTGTGAACACCAGTAGAAGTATCAGCAGTTACATTCATGCACTGGAAACTGAATCCCCTTCTTCTGCAGCCTCTATAGCTAGCTGTAGCCCCACAGTAATCCTGATGACCTCTTCCAGTCCTTCAGGTTTGTTCTTATGAGGAGTTATCAAAATCCCTCTCCAGTGGATCTAGGTCACAAATTGGTCACTGGTCAGTAAATCCCACATTCAGTCTTCATTGTCTGGAAATTCTTTGGTGGGTAGGTAGTGGAAAGCATAATCAGAAATAATGACAGTTTCCTTTTTCTTCTCTCCAGTTGCTGAAGACTGTTCAGTTCCACTTAGGGTTTGTGCTTCAATGTAGAGAGAGTTGTAGGACATCTTTGACAAAAGCATATTCTCCCTGCTTACCATGTATTGGTCCTTCAAACATCTCATGGGCTTAGTCTTGGAGCAGCAATCCAAGAAAATCCAGTTTGGTGGCCTCATCCCAGTCATTTATTTGTGCAGCTTGTTCAAAATGGTTGATCTAGTTGGCTCAGTCCTGGCCATCCTCAGTATAAGCACTGCATATGAAGATGGACCACTGCACCTCACTCTCGGTGCTGTCCTGTCTATACACTCAGGGCTCAAGGGTACACTTCATCCGGTTGTTCATTTCTGCCCAAATAATTCTCAGACCCATGGCAGCCATCCACTATACAAATTGGCTACCATCCAAATTTGCCAGTTGGAATCCAACAGTTGCCACCATTTTAATTATTATAGCTGCTCAGTGCTGTTGTGTCCATAACCTCTATGGCAGGGGCTGGCAACCACCAGCACACATACCAAAGTTGGCACGTGGGCTGATCCTGAGCAGCATGCGGTGCCACTCAGGCCTGGGGCCACAAGAGACATGTGCCGTGACAGGAGCCCCACACATGGGGGCAGAGACAGCAGGGAGGCATTCCTGGTCCCGCCCTAGCACCTTCTGGCCCAGCCCCAGCACCTGCTTTGGGTGTGGTGGGCGGGGCTAGCACAGGGGCTGGCAAAGGTTGCCAACCCTTGCTCTATGCCATTAATTATGCACCAGCTGTACAGTAACTGCTCATATAGATGCAGAAATAAAGTATTCGACTGCAGTTGGCAAGAAAGAGAAATGTTGCAAGAATTTTAGGCATGGAGGATTAAATAGTTTTAACTCAAAGTGAAATAACAATGATTCTTATTTGGACGCAGAAACAACCCTAATACTGGGGTGCCCTCTCCTGTCCAATCTTCTGTTAGCAGCAAATAAGTGCTTGCAGTTTCCAAAGCAGGCACAATTAGTGGTATGTATCATTAGGGCCATCTGCCCCAG
Organism: Pelusios castaneus; assembly: GCA_007922175.1. Classification (NCBI taxonomy): domain Eukaryota; kingdom Metazoa; phylum Chordata; order Testudines; family Pelomedusidae; genus Pelusios; species Pelusios castaneus. Next base: position 7,751,862 of record ML685883.1, read on the forward strand.
CTCACTGTGCAGTCTGTACTGTTTACGCACAAGTTCTGCGTAGTTCTAAATGTGGGTGCAGGCTTGATCCATGCATGACTCCCTGGCTTCTGTTGCAGGCTACTCTGTACGCAGTTCCCTGGTCAGTTCTCCCTGGATCTCTCTTCCTTGCTGCTTCTGGCTTACCATGCCATAGCCACTTCCCTAAGTGCCAGGTCCTTTCCTGGGTCAGGGTCTTTCCTTGGCATGGAGTTTCTGCCCTTTCCTCTTGGCCAATGGATGTTTGTGTGACATCAAAAGGTCAAATATCAGTGAGAGACAGGTTGAACAGAGGGATTTCCTACATAAAAGATTCATCAGGCAGCACAGCCCCTCCATGAATGCCACATGTGACATTTAACATGCCCCAAAGACATAGGACCAGATTCTCTGGTCCAGGTGAGCTGTGCTCACTGTACTACCAAAGAGGGAGGGTGAAGGTGACTGAAGCTACCTTCTTGTTGTTCTTGCCTGGAGACAACTGACCTCTGATATATGTTGCAGGATGCAGCAAAAAATGCACTGCACTCTGTGCCAGTTCTGCTCTAACTAAAGCTGCTATAATTAATGGCTAGCTGAATGCAGTCACAAAGGGGTATTCCATCAGAGCTGGATCGATGAGGCATAGGAATGCCCCAGCCACTGCCTTTTTGTCTATATTTTGATCTCACTGTGCTGTGTTACTGGATGTGCAACACTAACAGAAGTTACTAGTTCTCAGAAAAGAGTTGTTTTCTCTTGATCTCATTTGTTTATGTTTTAATTGCCCTCCTCATTCTAATCATGCAGGAGACCAGCTAACAAGCCAATCCTACTCTGAGCAAACACATTACTTTTTTCATCCTTTACTTCTGGAATCCTAATGGCCAGAGGATGGTCTTCATTCCTTGTAATAGCAGAATTTTATGAACTATTCTTTGGTGCTCTTCCTAATAAAAATACACTGTGCCCCTACCTGTTGCTATCTAGCACCTACTACTTACTGCATCATCTAAGCCAGTCACCCTGGGATTTAGACTTCTTCCACGATTTGCAGACCACAACTCCAGAAGACATGGTTTGTCAGCCACCTTCCTGCTTATTCTCTGGCACTCTGTAGAGTTATTGATCTGATTCTTTCATAAGAAGAGAAGCATCTATTTACCCTTTTTTAGTGCAATACATTGTAGGATTTTTTTTCCTAAATATTCAGATCCTATGCCTGCCTCCTTTGGAAATATATGAAAGAGGGAGTTCTGGGATTAGGAAAACTCATTCCACTCAGGGAAAGGGATAAAAAATGTCAATCATGGCATGGATATCGCAGAAGCTTGTGGATCTGTACACCAACTCCCACTGAGTATGACTCCATTGATGTTTTCCCAGCTAGTTTTACATATGGGACCCCTTCTCTGGCACAGAGTGGGGAGCCACTATCTGCATTAACTTTCCACCTTCACTTTTACTGGAATTAGAAACAGAGAGAGAAAACTAGAAATAATTCTCCAAATATTTATAATATGCTGGCAAACTAATTAAACATGGAGGGATGGAAGTATCTGCTATGTTGGAAAGTTCATGAGACTCTTCTTCTCTTTGAGGGGTATAAATTAAGAGAAGTTTTTATTGTTTATTTCTTTTTTTCCATACAACACTGTCCTGCTGTTAAGTTGCAACATCACTCCAACTAAATTTAAAGCTAATCTCTCTTAGGCTGGGGAATGTGTGAATGTATTTGTTTTTAATATAAATTATAAATGTATATGAGATTAAAAGGGGAAATGTTTCCCTTCTTCTATCCTTGAACCAGTAGGCAAAGGACCTTTTTGTGAAAAAAATTCAAGATGCCTACAATTCAATAACAAAAAAATTCTGAGTTCTATTTTTTTTAAAAAATCTCAAGCTACAACTCTTGGGTGATTCACTGTGCACCTAATTAACTGCACCTTATTAGCTGAGACAGTAGTATCTCTGATCCATAAGCTTGAGACATCAAAATGGTATACTGCTTTCAAAGGTTAATAATAACGTGGCAATAAATGTGGCTAAATTGCATTGAAAAGATTGATTCCAGTTTTAGAATTCAAGTACCACACTGAAAAATAAATTTATTTCCCAGATTCCTGCCATAAAATTAACACATCTATGTTCATGAATTCACTCTATGTATTGTTACATTATTTTTAGTGTATGATCAATTTATATATTACTTTGTTTTACCAGAATGTATATCACCATCTCTTTAAAAAGTGGTATACTAAATAACTTCAAATGTGTGATTGTGGGCTCTGATTGGCAGGGTTTTACATGCATCTGAGTTTATGGGTATGGCCTCCAAAATGACTAGTGATTATTCTTGTGAGATGCCTCTAAAATGTAAAGGGGGAGTAGTTAATCCTTCACTAAGCAACAATAAAAGCGCTATTCTTCAGCAATCATCCTTAACCTCTGGCCAAGTAAAAAAGCAAACCTGACAGTGCATTTGTGGGTCCCTTCAGCATTTTATACTATATGCTATAAAATATGCATGCGTGAGATGACTGTTGAATTTTTTCATCTTAGAAAATGTTAAGAACAGATAACTCTATTTCTATTCTTTTTTCCTGTGGAATATGTTTCCTCCTGTAACCCAAGCAGCCAAGGGGAAACAATTACTGGAATAAATTACTGTACTTGTCAGATTGGATCCCATACTCTTGCCTGAAATTAGTTTAAAAGGAATTCTTTTCTCCTGAGTTGACTGGCCTGAATCAGAAACAGACAGGCCATTGCTGAGTGCAATCCTGACTCCCCTGAAGTCAGTGGCAAAACACCTACACTATGTCTACACTGGCAATTTAAGTCAACTTAAGGAGGCTTAAGTCAACTTAAATTAAGCTGCATCCACACTAGGCTTTCATTAAGTCGACTTAAGAAAATCCTTAAGTCGACTTAATGAAAGCTTATGTCAACTTGATAACTACCACGCATTAGGTCGACTTAAGCCTCTTTAGGTCGACCTAACCTTTCCTTAGGTCGACCTAAGCCCACTCTGGACACATAAGTCCACTTTGTTAAGTCGACATAAGGGCAGTTAGGTCGACTTAACAAAGTGGACTAAGTCGACTTAAAGTGTTGCCACTTGTTAAGTCGACTTTAATAAGGTCGATTTTAAGTTTACTTAAAGTCGACTTAACAAAAATTGACTTAATTTTTCTAGTTTGACATAGCCCTATTGACTTCATGGAACCAGAATTGCTTCCTCCCTCTCTCTCCACTTACCCATTTTCTTTTCTGTGCCCCCCTCTGTATCTTGTTTATTAAAGAGTAATTTAGGAATCTAGGAATTTAGGAAACCTATTTTTTTCTTAACCTCTGAACTATATCAGAAGCAATCAAATGTCTGCTTTGTTCTCATTAGGAGAAATTATCCAAACTAGAGGCATGACTCACCTATTTCTAATATTCTCACCTATCAAGGGCCTTACTGGCTTTCTCCTATCAACATCTGATGAAGGTTAAATGAGTTTTAAATGTTCAGTCATGGATCAGACATCTATTTCTTTCCTTTTTGGCAAATGACTTGATTGCCATTGTGGAAGGTTTAGGCTGGTTTTGTTCCTAATTTTCCTATTAATAAATATTTCCAGTAGTTGAAGTTGCACTGAGTTTTTCAATTAAAGCGGTGAATGAAATCCTTGATTTTATGTGTAAAAAACAAGATGGCAAAGTATTGTTTAAAAGGAGTTGATTACAGAGCACAGCTTGAATTTACATCATATGTATATGTCATCATAATTCCGCACAAAACTAGGTTTTGCCTCCCCTCAATTAGTTCAAAGCATGAATAGGCTTGTGCGCACTGGCATCCAAACAGTGCTCAGAACCAACTGAGAAGAAGAATTCGTGTTTAAACTGTACACTGAAACTGATTTGCACTTGTCGACATGGTTTTCTTACTGATGGAAGCAAAATCTTTCTTATATAGACTCTTGTTAATAGAGAATGAGGTTTGGAAGGAAGCTCAGGTTGTCCAACTCAAAACAGGACAAACCCCAACTAAATAAACCCAGACAGGGCTTTTTCAAGCCACATCTTAAAAACCTCTGGTTGGAGATTCCAGCACCTCCTTAGGAATCCCATTCCAGTGCTTCACCTCCCTCCTAGTGAGAAAGTTTTTCCTAACCAACCTGTTCCCCCAGTACTCCACACAAAGCAGAAAAGAATATTGTGCTTAGAATAACTTAAGTATGGGGAAGATCCTCTTGGTTTTGTCTTATAAGACCAATATATAAACTGTGTGTATGTGTATGTGTAGTGCCTGATTCTGTGTGTGAAAATACTTTTGGCATAGAGCAGCAAATGATGGATAATTTATTTGAAGAGTTTTGACTGTTTTTGTTCATGAGTTGTACATGATCAGATTTTTTATGAATTCATTAATTTAAAATCACTCAAGAAATGTTTAATATGAACACAGCCTATGTGGTGTTAGTGAATTGTTTGCCTGAATATGTTATTTATTATTCATTGTTCCCTTAGTTTCAAAACACAATGGGTGCATCTACACTTGTAAATTAAGTCAACGTAAGCCTGCTTAAATCGACTTAATTTACTCTGTGTCTACACTACACTACACTACACTGCTGCTTAAGTCGACTTAAGGAAATTTTAAGTCTACTTTATAAAACCTAGTTTAAAGTCAACATACTGGCTAAATCGACTTTCTTAAGTTGACTTAAGCCAGTGTAGACATGGCTTAGCCCTAAGTTGACTTTAAGTTGACTTAAAGGGCCCCCAGGGATCCCCCACTGACCTACCTGCCAGGGTGGCTGGCACAGCCAGAGCCTGGCGTGCCCACCCACAGGGCAGGACACAGCCCTGGCCACCCTGCTCCTGTACCCTGCCCCTGTCCCTGTCCTGCTCAGCCCCCATTGTACCACAATGGGGAAAATGCTGAGCCCCCTGGCACTTAGAAAGGGGTTCCCCCCCCTCCCACCATGGACCACTCCCAGTGTGGATGCTCTAAGTCGATTTGGCAAGGTTGACTTGAAGTCGACCTAATTTTATAGTCTGGACATGCTAAGTCGATTTATTTGGCCAAGTGTAGACATAGCCAATGGGTGCATCTACATTGGCAAGTTAGTTTGACTTAAGGATGCTTAAGTTGACCTAAACATGGCATTCACAGCACTTGCTTAGTTCAAATTAGTGATCCCCATTCATTTCAGTGGCCAGTTAGTTCGAACTAAGAAATTAGTTTGAATTAACATGGCCACATTGGCTAATTCGAACTAGTTAGCTCAAATTAAAGCCTTACTTCTAAAGCCCTATTCAAACTTATTAGTTAGAATTAAGGAAGCCCTTAATTCGAACTAACTAAAGCCTAGTGTAGCCATGGCTTTAGTTAGTTAGAATTAAGGCTCCTTAGTATGAACTAACTTGCCAGTGTAGACATAGCCATACTGATTTCCACCTTATGTAACTGCAGTAATGCAGGAGCCTGACCTGGAGCTTAATAAAAACAACATCCTTCCCCATAGTGATTTATTGTTGAGGTCTGTACAGCAATATTTCATATATCAATCAAATGAACATATTGAGCATACTGGTTTCCAATTTTTTATCACCACATACCACAAATATCCCCATTAAATTAATATTTGGATCTGTAAGTAAACATTCATTCCTGGTCTTGCCTGAGAAAAGCACAGTTGGATGCTCAGAAATGAAAAATTTGGTGCATAAATTATTCAGTTGATGTTGTTTGACCAGCTTTTCCAGGGATCATACAGTTATACAGAAACTGCAAAAGATTATTATGTCTGTGTTCCTGTTTCTCAAAGCAGGTGGCACCTTTTGAACTATGCAAATCTAAACATATTTTTATATTTTTGTACAGAAAGTCTTGTAAGTCTTATATCATGGTGAGGTCAAACTACATTATTACATTGTTAATTTCTATGGTTTCTACCTATTCACTTTCACTTTCTGATTTTTAACAAGAAACAATGTTTGGAACTATAATTTAGTTTTTGGTGGTATGTACTTTCAAAGGACTAAACTGATTATAAAGAATGCATACAAAACCACAGTGCATACACAGACATATTGACTTGGATTAGTTCTTAATCTTCATCTACCTCTTTCTAATATTCCAAAACCATGTAATAATGTATGTTTTCTGCCATTGTTATTTGAAGTGTAGGACGCCTACCACTGAGATACTTTGCAAGTTTACAAGAAACCTTAAATGAAATATTTAATATGTCAAGTAAATTTAAATAAATTGTGCTGCTTCGGCCATGTTTTCATTATCACCAGTTAGCTAGGAATCCAGGATTTCATATTTTAGCAAGACAAAAAGTCCTGTGTCTTGCAGTTCTTAATAAATGTGACTAGGCTCCTAACTAACCGTAACCTTTGCTTAATCCATAATTTAGTACTGTCAGCTCTTCTTCTTTCCAGACCAATAGGACCTATAACAACAATTTAGAACGACGGATTGTTCAGGAGCCATCACATGGTTGGTCATGTAGTGGTGCATGATAATATAAAAATATGTTAGTCGTCTAAGCCACTGACTAATCTAATCAAGCTCCTTCTGATATGACATGACAAGATTAATAAATTAGATTTTTTTATTATTATTACTATTATAGTATGGCTGAATTTTGTTTACTATTGTTTAAAAATATAAGAACTGTCATACTGAGTCAGACCAATAGTCCATGTAGCCCAATATCCTGTCTTCTGACAATGACCAATAGCAGGTATATTTAAATACTGTTATAAAATACTGAGATATTATGGCAATGGGGATTCGGGAAAGAAAAATTCTCTTGAACATGACTATGGTGGAAACACAACTGTTGTGATTTCCGCACAAGCATGGAAAAAATTAAAGTGGGTCAGATCTGAAGCAGCAATTCTGCTACAGAAGTCCTAATTTTTTTCCTAATATTTTTTCTGCTAGGAAAGTCCTTATTTCCTCCCCCTCCTTCCCTCTCCTCCCCTCCCCCCCCCCATGCTTCCACATCATCAGTTACCTGCCATTTGAAATTCATGGTGACCAGTAAGTATGAAACTGAAAGAGAGAAGAAGGAGAATGGAAAAAAAAAACAATCAAATAGACTCCTTCAACTGATTGAAATTCTGGGTTTAAAGTAGAAACTCAAAACACTGCCATTTGAAGTCATGTGCAGAGGTGGAAAGCAGCAGATGGCCATTATCTTAGTTAATTTGTTTGAATATTATTAAAAGTTAATTTGTTTGAATAGTATTACTGTTGCAAAGGTGAGTAGATTTTTATACTATGTAGTAAAATTCAATGAAAGGAATCTCATAAAACTAGGTGACTGAGCAACAAAATGTCAGATGACATTCAATGTTGATAGATAAATGCAATGTTATGCAAATTGGAAAACATAATCTCAACTATACATACAAAATGATGGGCTCTAAATTAGCTGTTACCACTCAAAAAGAGATCGTGGAGTCATTGTGGATAGTTCTCAGAAAACATCTGCTCAATGTGCAATAGCAATCAGAAATGATAACAGAATGTTAGGAACCATTAGTAAAGTGATAGATTATAAGACAGAAAATATTATAATGCCACTATATAAACCCTTGCTATATCCACAGGTTGCCCCATATCAAAAAAAGATATATTAGAATTGGAAAAGATACAGAGAAGAGCAACACAAATGATTAAGGATATACAGCAGTTTCCATATGAGGAAAGATTAAAAACACTGGTACTGTTCATCTTAGAAAAGAGATGACTAAGGGTATTATTGGATTTCTACTCCTCTGTCCCACTGTTTATCTTATACAGCATTCCCTCTTCATGCTTACTTCAGGAGGGTTAATGAAGAAGTATGAACTAAGCCATCTTCAATATTCTGCTGACTCCTACATCTGTTTCTCCTTATAAACTGGTGCAGTAGCCATCTTACCCAATGTTTGATATAGATTTGAGCATTGCAGAGAAGTAACTGATTGAGACACCTCTCAGATAGGTCTGAGACCATGATTTTTAGTGTGAGAGAAAACAAATGGAAGAAATGTGAGGGTTATTTTAGTTCTGTTATCTAGACTGGCTTCTAGTCGATTTCTAGGTGAAGTTTAAGGTGCTGGTTTTGTCCTATAAAAGCCCTAAATGTTTTGTATGCTAGGTACTTCAGAGATTGTCTCTGACTCTGCGCAGTAATGCAACAGTTTTGATCAGCTGAGGCACTTGAGCTAACAGCCACCAATTGAAATGGAAGGATGCTGACAAAAGGGCATTCTCATGTAAGGGGTCCTTGATTTTTACATCTATTCCGATCCCTTTGTCTACCAGAATCTGTAACTGGAGATATTCAGATTGGGCTACAAGGATTATCCATAGTAAAGAACAGACATTTGAACTTCCAAGGGAAGATCTGGTAGAGTTTGAAATAATGCTCAATAAATCCCAAGTCTCATCCACAGCTCAGAAGAGAAGGAAACCATAATGTATATGAGAAAGGATTCCATCTGCCTCTTCCTCTGATTCTGTGCTTTCAGGGCCAGATTAAGAGTCCCCAGGGTATCCACTTTCATGGGCCCCTTCACAGCCAGGTACCCTGCCCCTCCTACTACGGCAGCCAGCCTGGGGGTGGGCAGCACTCAGACACACCAGCCCCAGTGCTACCCAGCAGACCCGCCAGCCATGCAGTACTGGCGCTCACCACTAGAGGGGGCCTGGGCAGCTAGCTAGCACTGTGTGGGGGGCTTGAATACTAGTGCCAGAGGCAGTCCACTTCGCTCCTGCCCTGCCCCCAGGCTGACTGGTCTGCCCCAACAGAGCTTCTGGGGGCAGAGTGGGCCAGTGCGCGCAGCAGTTCTCCAGGGGCAGAGCTGACTGGCAGGATAGTATTTGGCATTGAGCCTCCAGGGCCTGGAATACTGTTGGGAGTGACCAGGAGTGACCCTGAGGGCCTGGTGGAAGAGATCTGTCAGCCCAACCTGAGCCATGGGAATTTTGGGGGGGTTACGGGGCCCCCCTTAAGTCAGGGCTGCAGCCCCTAAAGCCCCTGCCTTAATCTGGCCCTGACCCCTATATATGTTTAACATAGCTAATGCACAATATATCCGCACTGCCAATTACCAGAAAATAGCATCCATGGAAACAAAATTATTCAACTCTTATAGAGAAAATGGGAAAAAACAAGTCCTTGTCTGCCTGAGTCAACTCAACCCCCATTATAAATGTTGAAAAGTTTCCCACTAATTGGAAAGGGAATTGGACTGGGCCACATACTTCTACTTCCAATTCTTCAGTATTCTGATTAGCTTCATTTGTGGAAGCCCTTCACTCAGTTTATCCAAGTCTTGTTATGTTGATATAATGTCCCAGGTGTGAATTTTACTTTCCTGAATGCCTGACGCAGAAGATGGGGTTGCAAAATGTCTGTCTTCTTCAGCTTTTTCTTACTCAAAGGCTTTCCTAACTGAGATATGCTTTAGTCAAATACTGGTTATTGGAACTAACAAGGAGTCCTGTGGCACTTTTAAAGACTAACAAATTTATTGATCACATGAGCTTTCATGGGAGAAAATCCTAACACTTCCTAAAGTCACATCCCAAAGCACCACTCCTCTAATTACGTTAAATTGATGACATCTTCATCATCTGGATGTGTGGTAAGGATGCCCTTGAAGATTTCCTCAGAGGTTTCAACAATTTCCACTCCACAATCAAACTTAGCCTGGAAAACTCAACATAGGAGATCCACTTTCTGCACCGTACAGTGCAAATTAGTGATGGACACATAAACACCACCCTATACTGAGAACCTACTGATCACTATAGTTACCGACATCCCTCAAGCTTTCCTCCAAGACACACCACATGATCCATTGTCTACAGCCAAGCCCTAAGATATAACCGCATTTGCTCCGATCCCTCAGACAGAGACAGACACCTCCATGATCTCTGTCAAGCATTCTTAAAACTGCAATACCCACCTGCAGAAGTGAAGAAACAGAATGACAGAGCCAGAGCTAGTTAACCCTGAAGCTAGTTAACCCTGAGGAAAAGCCCAAGAAAGAAAACAACGGAACAGCACTGGTCATCACCTACAATTCTCAAGTCAGACCTCTACAGCACATCATCAAGGATCTACAGCCTCTTTTAAAAGACAATCCCTCACTCTCTCAAGCCTTGGGAGACAGACCTCTCCTCACTTACAGACAGCCTTCCAACCTTAAGCAGATACTCATCAGTAACTACAGACCAAATAACAGAACCATTAAAGTAGGCACATATCCCTGCAACAGACCATGTTGCCAACTTTGCCCACATATCTGCACAAAAGAGATCACCACAGAACTTAAGCAAGACAGCTACTCCATCAAGGACTCATTCACCTGCTCATCTACCAATAGGCACAACAAGAGTCCCATGGCACCTTAGGCTATGTCTACACTATAAAAAGTTAGGTCGACTTTGTTAAGTCGACTTAATAAGGTCGACTTTAAGTCAACCTAACGTTGACCTTATTAGGTTGACTTAACAAAGTGCTTTCCCTTAACTGGGACTTATTCATTCGACCTAACTTCCCATAGGTCCACCTAAGAAAGTGGACTTATGCGTCCACACTGGGCTTATTTCGACCTAAAGGAGGTCCTAAATGAGTGGTCCTTGCTAAGTCGACCTAATGAAAGCCCAGTGCGGACAGGGCTTAAGTTAGGTCGACTTAAGCCTCCTCAAGTCAACCTAACTTGCCAGTATAGACATAGCCTTAAAGATTAACAAATTTCTTTGGGCATAAGCTTTCACGGTTTCCAACTCACTTAGTCAGATGCAAATGGAAATTGGAAATTGTCATCTACCAATGTGATTTATGCCATCATGTGCCAGAAATGCCCCCCAGCCTTATATATTGGACAAACAGGACAGTCTCTGCACAAAATAATAAAATGGACACAAGTCTAACATCAGAAATTACAACATTCAAAAACCAATATAGGAACATGTCAATCTCCCTCTTCATTTCATTTATGATTTGTTAATAGCTATGCTCAAACAAATCAAAGCTTCAAAGAGAAACTGCAGAACTGGAATTTATACATAGATTTGACATCATTGCCTAAGGGTTAAACACCTGTTGTAATGAGAAAAAATCTATAGTCCTTGTTTAAGCCTGAGGCTACGTGTCAAATCTGCATATAAATTCCAGTTCTGTAGTTTCTCTTTGAAGCTTTGATTTGATTGAGCACAGCTATTAACAAATTATCCTCCCTATGCTTTAATGGGCAAGAAAACGTTCAATGTTTATTTATTAAATTATATTTCTGTTAGCATTTGTACAGGACAAGTGTTTATGGATTTTTACCTAAATTCCAATTTAATTCATTTTTTCAGTAGCCAATCCAATTAAATTAAAACAGTCCATGTAAGGGTTCGCAGTGTGCTATATGAGTGTTTTAAAAAGAGATATGCAGATTTAGCTCCTACTTTAATAGATGTTCCTAAATGCCTGGTGTGCTTATTTTAAATTTAACTAACAAAAGGTTTAAAAAGTATATTTTAATATATTATCAAATTTACTGTTGTGGCTAAATTTATTTTTGAAGGTCAGCATGATCCTTGAATTCATGACCTGAGGAGTATAAGTTATTTATGCTCTGAAATGGAGGCTGCTACGTATATTTTAATAATTTATTTAAGACTGGAAAAAATTCACATAGGTGTGGTGATATAGCACACCTATGTGTACAGATTTGTACATTGAAAAGACACTAATATCTTTGGATATGTCTACACTTGGAAATTTAAGTGGACTTTAGCTAAGTCAACTTAACTAAGTCAACTTTAAGTTGACTTAGTTAAGTCGACTTAGTGAGTCTACACTTAAATTTTAAGTCGGGGAAACTTACAAAGTCGACCTAGAGTGTCCACCATGGATGCCTAGGTCAACTTCTAGGGGTTAGGGGGACCTAGGGCAGGTCCACAAGGGCAGGGGGCTTGCCCAGTGCCAGGGGGCTCAGCCTTTGCCCCATTGTACATAGGTACAATGGGGAAAGGGAGACAGGGACCCGGGCAGGGCATAGGGGCAGGGTGGGCAGGGCTCTGCCCTGCCCTGCGGGAGGGCATGCCAAGCTCCCCCTGTGCCCCCCCCCGGCAGGGAGGGCATTGGTGCAGTCCTGGGGTAGCCCTAAGTCGACTGGGGGAGTCAATTTAAGCCTTAAGTCAAATTAAAACAAGGTTTAATAAAGTCGACTTAATTTTCATTAAGTTGACTTTATTTTCCTTAAGTCGACTTAAGCAAGTTGCTTAAGTCGACTTAAGGAAACTGTAGTGTAGACGCAGAGTAAATTAAGTCGACTTAAGCATGCTTAACTCGACTTAATTTACAGGTGTAGATGCACCATTTGTGGTCACAATAAACTTTAACTTAACTTTGGTTATCACTTCTGGAAGACAAACTGGTGCTGGCACATGTCAAAAATTGTATGTGTCATAAGATAATAATCCATTTCACTAAATGGGAATCCCTTTGAGGGACAAATTAAGGAATAATTATAGAAAAATACTTTGTTTTAGAAATTAATATCTCTATTATATTCTATGTGATCATTGTGAGGTGTCTTTTTTAGGTGAGTATTTTAAAAGTCCCAATCCTCCTTATTTCATTGGTGTTATTCTATAATTTACTGAATATTGGTGAGACCTTTGCTGTTTTATCAGAATTTAGATAACTGGTTAATAATCATGGAAGCACATGGATTGTGTTATGACTGTCAGTTTACTATAGAAGATTTAAGTCTTCATGACTCAGCCTGTGTTATAGTGAAACAAGAACTTGGCTGGCTCAGGATAATGGAGTACATGGACCTCCCCATCTTTGCTGGCTGTTGGTAAAAGTTAAGCAGGTTTTGAGCAGCTTTTTAGCAGCAGATGTGAAAGCAATGGTAATTTCAGACCAGTTTCTAGCAGCAGGTATCTACAACATAAAATCACCTTGATATTCACCACTCTGACTATAGGGAAGCTTTCACTGTAGCTGCCCAGGATGTGTCTATTCTGTGGACTGAGTATTTCAGTTTCTACAGTGTCCATCCAGCACTTTTTCTAAGTCTTCAACATTTAAACAATATGGCATCCAGACTGATACATATAGGGTGACCATATATCCTGATTTTATAAGGACGGTCCCAGTTGCTACCTACAAAAATCTAGGGCACCCCACTTATACCCTACCAAGGCCTCCAGGTATGACCCTGTTAATTTAGCTTTCTTCACACTTGCTATCTGTTCACCCTAGATACATATAATGTCCAATAGAATCAATTACATTTTTTGAGCCTGAGGCATCTAAAATATCCTTGTTGATTTGCAAGCTGAGCATAACTCAAATAGTACTAAGGGATGAATTCCTATTAAAGCACATACAAAGGCTTTGTGCTTTCCCTTTCTTTCTCAAATTCCATCTAAATTTTCCAGCTTGAAGATAACACTTAATATACTTGAAACTGTACCCGAGTCTGTCATCTTTCCAAACAAATTTGCCTATTTCACACAACAATCTTCAGCTTCTCAGAGATGATCTATTACAAACAAACAAAAACTATTCCTGCTCATTAGCCAGCTACTGGAAGAGCAGATGTCTGAATTATCTCTTCATGCCTGGTATAAGCTCAGTTTGCTCAATCTAGATGACCATGAGAATTGACATGAATGACATGACATAAGAATGCCTCATCAGCTCTTTTCATAAATCCTATTATACCTTTCTCTGACTAAGCCCCCCCTATGGTCATGCCCAACATGAATGCCTTTAACCTTTACAGAATAGCTGAAGATCTGATTGACTGTAAACTCGCTCTAGGCTATGTGAACACTAGTAAACCAGTTGTCGACCCTATTAAGTCGACTTAACAAAGTGGCTCCTTTTAAGTCGACTTTATTAAGTCGACTTAACATTGGACATAGGCGTCCACACTGGCATTAAGTCAACTTAATAAAGTTGACTTAAAGGCTACTCCCTGTCCACACCGTCCTTAAGTCAATTTAAGAAGTCAACTTAAAGCTTCAGTCAACCTAAGGAGGGGTAGTTATTAAGTCGATTAAGGAATTTCTTAAGTCTACTTAATGAAAGCCCAATGCGGTCATAGAGAAATTTAGGTCGACTTAAGGGTCGACCTAAATTGCTAGTGTAGACATTCCCTTTGTGCCTAATATTGCTCCTATCAAAACTTCTATTGACTTCAGCTGGCAACAGGATCAGGCCTTCTGTATGTAAGCAACATATGAGTTATCTACACCAAGTCTTCTCAGATTCCATTATCTGGAGTGTATTTTTGTCTTAGATTAACTACTACTTTTACTACAAATAAATTTCCTACTGATTTTTTTTACTGACATTTATTACTAACAAATTACTCCCATCTTCCCTTCATGCTTATTGTCCTTTTCATAATAGATCTATTTGCACCCATATATCTATATAATTCACCATACTGTAATAATTATTCCTACTTTTATATTCCTACAAATCTTTCTGGGTTGTCCTTCTAATTGCTTCATGTTGTTTTCTCCCCAACAACTCACAGTATTTGAAAATAGGAAGAAAACTTATTCTGAGCTTTGGGGAATAATATAGCTGATAACAAAATGTTCTGATCATAGGATCTATTTTGTCCCTTACTCTTCAGATACTCCAACCTCAGATCTGATCTTTCAAATGTAAGGTACTATGTTATCCTTCAAACTTTTTATTTTTCATGTGAAGGGAAGAAATTAATCAATTGCAATTGTTTTTTGTGCTCTTTATTTCCTATTGGTTTACTCCATATTTTATTATGGCTATGCTTCATGGCTGATTTTTCTGTCTATTACTTGTTGCTATTATATTTTTAATTTGATTAAACACAGATTCGTTCCTCACCTACTTTCAGTTTTGGCTTTCTTTTCTCTTTTTACTATCATGAATCTTGACAAACACTATAAATCAGCACACTTTTTGATGACAGTAATTTACATTTATGTTGCACCTTTCTTGCCGAGGAATTTTAAAGGTCAAATGCATCAACAGTTCAATAACATCTAACAGCATAACATAGCACTTTTGGGCACCTTCTGGGAGGTACCGATCACCCTGAATTCTTACGAAAAACAGAAGGTTTGAAAGCATCCTGCATCTCACAGGATTGGGGCCTATAACAAATCTTATGAAGAACACCATTACCTACTTGAAACTACTTAGGCAATGTAAGGCAGACAGAATAGTTTGGAACTGGACAAAGGTACTGGGGTTAACGTTTCTATTCAGTTCTATTTTTGCTGAAGAATGTACCAACACCTGACTTGGTGGGGGGGACATTCACTCAATGTGGAGTCAAGGAATAGTGTTACATCAGTTCCTGACACACCTGCCTTCAGTTCTTCTGTCCAAAGAATTATCAAGCATTATGTTTAATATTTGTCATTCTCACGTCCCAATATCATATGGCTGCTGGCAGTTTTATCCTTCTAAAAGAGAGCTACCCACAGTTTTTTCCTGTATTATTCATCATAAATAAGAACATTTTAATGGTGTTTGTGCAATCTTCATAACTTACACTGTAGTCATCTCAATCTCTGAGCTTTATTATATAACTTATAACCTAATGAAGTATACCTGCCTATTGCTTTCCCCAGGTTACCTTACCACGACAAAAATACTTGACATCTCATCTCTAGATCACCAGTTTGAACCAAACTCCAAAGAGTTTAGTATTTCAGTATAGAATATTCTGTAAGGTAAAGAAAAAAGGAGGAATCAAATTGCAAAACAAATTATTTCTCTTTCCCAGTTGTTTTCTTCATATTTGAACCTTTGCCAATTTTACAGTCATAGTAACTTTATTTCTAGTTGAAAGCTTTTGGTTTTGTAAATCTTAATTGTAAAACTAAACACCTTTGTAAATTCACTTAATATCATGAAAAATATCAGTTCAAACATTCATGAAGTTTTCTTGAATGTGACCATTTTCTTCTTTCACTCCAAACAAGTACTGCATAGCTTCCAGTCAATTGATTTACATAAAGTTTGCAAAAATTAGATTTTGCTGGTGATTTTTATCAGCAGATTTTATGTCAGTTTCGTCTATCAGACTAAAGCTTGACATTCTGTTAGATAGGCTCCACACTGGGAATAAATGCTGACTGTTCACCTAAGCCATTCTGATTTTGAAACCTAAATGAGACATTCTTGCTCTCCCCCCGCCCCTATACTGCAACAAGCAGAGATCATTAACCTCTCTCCCTTAACAGATAGTCAGGTATCTTTTGCCTGAAATTAAATTTTCTTTATGATAATATAAGGAATGCTACAGATAACTGAATTCCCTGTAAAAAACATAGATAGTTCTATTTTTTTAAAATCTACATTCCATTTTTTCAAGTCAACACACTTTGGTTATTAGCAAGGTTGGCTAGAGGGGATTTATTTTTAAGCTTACTTAACATGATCAAGGAACAACCTAAAAGTATTTGTAGTAATTCAATTTATACTATATTTAACTTGTGGGAATAAAGTAGTTCCTCTTAATGAGGAGGAGGGAAACCCTTTCTCTCTCTTAAAATATGTATGCATTTTGGGTGGGGAGTCTGATTCCCAGCTGGAGGAGATATATTTGCACCAGTTCTCATCAAGCTAGCACATTACAAATAGTTTAGCAGCAGCAGTAGTGTAAGCTACTGGAAAGACTAGACTATATACCCAACTGAGACACTGTACATGTATTCAGGATGGCTAGTTTGTTCTGTTGCCGGCATTGATTCTCCATTTTATTTACAGCATGCTAGCTGTGATCAACCTACTGCAGGTATGTCTTGTCCAGCTGAGAATGACACACCCCAGATCAGTATGTAAAAGCACACATCACATAGCATTTGAAAATCAGCGCAAGACAGAAATTATTCCTTTCTGTGGCTTTATTGGCTCAAAAATAACATTCAGAAGACTGAGTTGTTTATAACCTACGTAGCTGCATAGCATTGTTTATAACCTACGTAGTTGCATAGCATATGTGACAAAAAGGTATTAAGTCAGATCCTTTCTTCTTCCACTGCCTGTTTCCTAACAGATGATGATCTCTGTCTTCATGGTGGAGGTGAAGTCCCACTTATTAAACAATCTTAATATCACACATGATAGTGACACCATTTTTTTATGTTTATTCTTTCTATGAGGATGCCCTGTATGTTTACTTTCAGAGCAGTGTAGGTAATGTCTATTTAAAACCATTAGCAAAAATCAGCATTTACTATACCAAATTGAGGACTTTGTGACAACTTGGTGATACAGACAGACATGAAGGATATGTAATTTCCACAAGTTAGTAAAAAAGAAATGTTGCCTTTAAATCTATCCGAAAGTTTTTGGTGTTTATTCCAACATACATAATCTATTATTCTCATTAGAATTAGCACATATGCATGTTTGCTAGGTTGCCAGGTGGTATTCGTGTAATGCAGTATTTCCTAATCTTTCAGGACTGGTGACACTTTCCAGACTAAGGACTATTTTGTAGCCGCCTTACTATAAGCAGGTGACAATGAGTAACCCTATAAATAGTAGAAATAACTACACTACTGGGCACATTTAAAAAGTTCCCTGGTGTTATAGACACTCCCTTTCTGTAAAATGGAGATTTCCTCCAGAACCACAGTGCACCTGGTCTTCTCACCCACTTCTCATAGAATGCACTCCCTCTCTGAGTCAAGGTAAAGATATCAATATTACCTGACACACTGTAAAATATATTGAAGTAAATAGCTGATGGTGGAGGAAGTGTTGCAATACAAGCTGATTCAATAGTCATTTGTGCATCCATGTGTGTGTGAGTCTGCATGTGTACTTAAACTGTTAAAGTAATGGGATTAATTAGGGGCATGTATAACCCCTTTCATATAAATATGCACACATATTTAATTAATAAAGGCAGATAATAATTTTCCCTGATAATTTTTTATATATTTACAAAGTTTTATCATTAAGACTATTGAAAATATGATAAATATGTTAATTATTCCTATGAAGATATTACCAATCTAGCATATGCTTTAAACTTCACAAAGAATTACTAAAGGAATGTCAAACTCAGCCTGAAAATTAGAAAATACATATTTTAGGACCTTTGCCACTTATCCTAAGTAATGCAAATTTATACCTCAGAATAATTTGCATCATAAATGGTAATCAAAAAAATAAAAAAGTCATTTTCAGAAGATATTCCTAAGGTTATTAATCAAATTAAACTATCCATTAACTGAAGAAAAATGCTGGATTCACAGCTGAGAATGTCACTTTTAAATGATAGATACAGATATCAATTATTGTGTTATTTGATTTTACTGATGCTCTCAGCTTTGTGCTTTTTTTGGATCAAGCAGTGGAGGTTCATGAGAACTAGTATCAAATTGAGACTAGTATAAATTATCAATAAGGAATACATATTTAATCTACTTTTTTCCCTGGGAGATTATAATAATTTTATAATTCCAAGACTAGGAGAATATCTTATATTTGTGTGGAGAAAAAGAAACCCTAGTGAAAGTTAAAATCAGTCCATAAAACCAATTTGGAAACCTTTATTTTCAAAATTGAAAGAGATCTCATATTTCCAGTACCTTCTCTCTTCTTTCTCAGCATCCCCTTAAATCCTCTCGTCCCCCCACCCCTCAATCCCATTCCTGTTCAACTTTACTTTATATTATGATGCACAATGTGGAGCTGAGATAGAGGTATATGGTGGGGGTGAACAGGAATGTGCAAAGGCAGGAAGTAGCGAAGTTTTAGTCAAGAAAAAGTAGAACTTGAGCTGTGACGCCTTGGTTGGCAGAAGTAGAACAGAGAACTTATATTCCTGTTTGTTGATGATCACTTATAGATTGTTCACCAGAGCTCAGTGCCACTCTGATGAATCCTGTGTCATTCAGCAGAGTAGTTATCTTTTTACTCCGTTTCCATCATCATGTAACTATACTGGTATGATTAACACTTGAGCAGCTACCTCAAATTATTGAGGGGGGATACGAGAAATATATCATGCTGAATAAGCAAAATATTTTACTAAATTAAGAATTTTTTTGTAAATATCAGTCCTACATTTTCAAAATATTTGTAAAGAGATTTAAAACTATTTTTTCCAAGCCTTGAGCGAGTGGTTCTGCTAAGTGTACATAATAGTCTGCAAATGTATAGTGGAACAAACATGTATTAAGGTGTTGCTGACATGATTGCTTTCTCATGACAATTACACTGTGTATTTTTTGTATTCTGATGGTAGCTTGCAAGTCCCTTTTTTGTCTCCCTAACTGGGGAAATTAAAATGTTTGAAACTGAAATAAAAAGTACAAAAAACGTCCACTCCAAAAGACGGTGCAAGGGAATTTAGTACAACCCAGCTGATAACATGAGAGCTACATTGAATAGGTTCTGGATGTTCTTAATGGGAACTGGGGCAAAGACTGAAAAACTTGGAGGAAAATAGAGGGATCAGGAACATTCAGCATGGATTCACCAAGGGCAAATTGTGCCTGACCAACTTCCATAGAGTCCTGGACATCCTTCACAGGAATGTTTGTTCAAATTCCAGAAATTTGGTGAGACCAGGGTGATGACTTTTGGGAGGCATCCATTCATTAGAGATCATGAGATACTCAGATGTTATAAGTACCTTGATAAAATGTGCCCCTGTGATAGGATCCTTGAGTGCAGTCTGGGACTGTGGAACCAGTATACCCGTTAACTCTCCAGCCTGGGCTAGCTCTCATAGTGCTTTGCCAATGACAAGCAGCATAAGCAGCAAACCCCTCCAGTAACCATTACTCACCTTCAGCATACAGAGGCATATCCAACATAAACAGAAAATCTCCCAAGCCCCAGGACTTTTAACCCAGGAATATACCATCTTGCATTGCTCAAGCTCTTCTCTGGAGCAGTACATGTTTATCAACTAGTTCACCACTTTATCAAAGGAAAGCTTTTGTAACCAAAACAGAAAAACTTCAGAAAAACTCAGTGGTTAATATTAAACATTCAACTTTATTAACAGAAAGATTGACCTTAAGTGATTATAAGTGGTAGGTACAAAGGTCAGAGATAATTGCCAAAGAAAACAAAAAGTTAGTGCACAGTCCAAATCCTAAAATTTATTAGACTAAGTAGGGATTTGGGTCAAGCAGTTTTTCTCACCCCGCTTGATGTTGCAAGTATGGTAGTCCTTAGTACACAAGCTTTTCTTTTCAGTCTCGGACCAGTCCCTGCAGTTCAAGTCTTTCTCTTCCCAGAGTTCTTCTTGCCTTCAGCACGGGTTGGGGAGAAGAAAAGTAAAAGCATGATGCCACAGTCCCCTATTTAATATCCTTAGTCCATGTGCTTGGAAAACAGTAGCTCAGACATGTTCCTGGTGAGTTTTGCTGAGTCCTAGAGTTGAGGAATCCCTGTGATTTGATCTTGTGCAACTGAGTCATAGAAATGAGCAGTCCCCATTGTGTGGTGCTTGTACAACTGCCATTGACTTGTAAATCCCTTGTTTGCTATTCTACTGGTCAATGGCTAATGATGATTATTCAATGCTCACCCGGGTGTTGGTCACCTCCTCTGTTCTTGTCACTGGAGAACCAGCAGTGGATAGCTCTCAGAGGCACAGCATATTTCAACATACAGCAAAATCTCATAACCTTATGCACACTAATGATATACGTATTTTAACAGAACAATGGGTTTCAGCAGCTCATGGCTTTTCATATGATAGCTTACATGGCCTGATTTGTATGAAATATCACAGCCATATAACAATTATGAATATGGGGGTTACAGAGTGCTACTTTGAGGTACAGTGTGTCACAGCCCACCACTGCATTCTTGCTTAAAGGTTGGGACACTGTAGAACCCTCAACACTGGTCTGTGGCCAAAAGCCAGGTAAGAGCCCTAAGCATCCTTTGCAGATGCTTTTATGCACTATAAAATCAAAATAAGATACATTGTACTGTGCTAATAGCCACTGACCATGTTGTCAGTAACAGTGACAAGAGAGGAACCTGAGGTAAATTAGAGATGAGTTTCCCAAGTCAGTCATCTTTCTTTTTTTCAATCATCTTCCTACCTCTAGCATTTTAAGTCCATTGCAATCTGCCTTCTCTTGCACTGGAGACCCCACCACCACCACCACCACCACCATTTCTAGAGGAGAATACACAGAAGGAGCTGGCTGTGAATCAGGAAATTAAGGCAAACATTTTTAAAGTGTTCAAATTTTATATATATATTTTCATGATGTTTATGACTTAGCTAGAGTGTGTGAATTGTATTTTAAAATAAGAGTTTAGTGTAGGATACAATAAGAAAATATTTCTGGAAAAAACAGTTGGACTCATTTAACTTTATATTGTATATGCCACTTTGTCTTTGGCATGAAAATTGTTTGAATGCCAGCTCTCTTTTTTTTAACTGAAAACTGAGAAAACATAGTCTTAACCTTCTAATTTATCCATGGCATCCATCCCATTACATTTCTTAGAATCACCTTTGATGTTTTCATGTAGCATGGGTGCTGATGCATTCATGGAAACCTGTAAACTCCAGAAAAATGGCATAGGGTAAGTGATTCCACAGAGGAAAGAATGAAGGTCAGTCAGTGCACTTATACAAAGAGTCATCTGTGTAAGTCTTTTTATCCACTGAGATTGTTGTTTCAGTTATTTGCTATGTAATCTTATTTTTCCTAACACTTTGCTTTCTCAATCAGCTTGAACCATGATATGTAATTTATAATTTGCACATATACAGCAGGCTTTGTCATACTAGGGACAAGCCAGGTTACCTGGCAGCTGATTAGTTTAATGCAGACCAGTTAGACCTGCTCTGATTCTCTTCATCATCAACTATTATTGTCTGAGTTAACAAGAAATTATTTTATTTAAAATTTGCTAAATCAGTTTTCTTGCAAGATTAATGCAGGCTATTGTAGTGAATGAATGCAGAAAAAGGGAGCAATGGACATGTGGGAGTTAGTATAGATGTTGGACAACGAAACAAAGCAAATGAATTGGTCTTATAACATATTTTCCCTTCAAATTTTCCAGTGCAGCCATGTGAATAAGACAACTTTGCCACATAGTTGTCCATAATAACACATAGGTACTAGTAAAAATTGGTATGAAAATTAAATTGCACAACTAGAGAGAACCTACTGTGAAACTTACATTGAAGAGTGGTAAATTTCTTAAACAATCCTTCTTATTAGCCTAGAGAAAGAGAATCAAATATAAACTCTGACCTTCTCATCATCCAAATGAAAGATGGTTGAGGAATACAGCCCAGGAATCATCAAGACTGTTCTCATTGGCTATGTCTACACTGGGGAATTTAGGTCGACTTAAATAAGTCAACTTTAATAAGTCGACTTTAAGTCGACCGTATTAAGTTGACTTAGAGAGTCCACACAGGACTCCTAAGTCGACTTAAAGGGGGCCTTACTAACTCAACTTAGAGAGTCTACACTAGACTCTCTAAGTTGACTAGTTTGGTCCAGGGAGAGCCAGCCCCACACGGAGCTGGCTCTCTCCGGGGCAGCAAGCCCCTGAGCGATCCGGGGGAGAAGGGAGCATGGAGCTTTGGGGAGGCCCGGGGGCTTCCCTAAACAGTTGGAGTGTCGACAATTGCTGGCGCGGCCCTCCGGCTGTTTAGGGAAGCCCCGGGCCTCCCTAAACAGCTGCTGGCACTCCAGCTGTTTAGGGAAGCCCCCGGCAACTGCCAGCACGGCTGCATGCCAGCTCCTGGGAAGCCTCCGAAGCCTCCCTTCTGGTCGGGACTGCAGGGTTCTCCTGGGAACAAGAAGGGAGCCCCGCAGTCCCTAAGTGGTCCCGGCGAGAAGGGACCCGTGCCCTAAGTCGAATAAGTCAACTTAGGGCGTCTACACTGCTTAAGTCGACTTAAAAAGTCGACTTAAGCTTCAAAGTCGACTTTATACGAGGTGTTATAAAGTCGACTGTGAATTTCCTTAAGTCAACTTAAGCAGCAGCTTAAGTCGACTTAAGGAAATGCCAGTGTAGACGCAGAGTAAATTAAGTCGACTTAAGCATGCTTAAATCGACTTAATTTACTAGTGTAGACGCACCCATTTTGATTAAAATGTGTCATTATTTGTGTGCTGAATGTGCCTTTTGGAATGTAGTTAACTCATCTGGCCAGGGCTATCTGTGTTCATTCTGTTCCTAGCATTGACTTTTTCTCATTATTCTTCCTCTGAATCATATGCACACATGGCTTTGTGCCAGCTTGTAAACTGCCTTTGGAACTTCCTTCTCAATTTGCTCACCTTTACCTGATACTCATCGTTCATCCCCTTCATGGTTATTTCCTTGGCCTTTTCTTTCTCTGATTACTGGAGCTACCATTACCATATTATCACCTGCATCAATAAATACGCAGTCATGATATTGCCATCATCTTTATCTCAGCATTAATATGACTAAAAATTTAGAATTGAATTAAAAACCCTCCCACAAAGAGGATGGGTATACAAGTTATGGTTCACTGTAGCAGGCAAACAAACAAATTGAGAGAAGCAAGAAAAAGAACTTCAGCAGAAGCTCCTTGGCGTCTGCAGAGAGAGGTATGAAGCTAATGTCCACGATTGTCATGTTATAACATCATATAATTTAATACAGAAGTAAAGGCTTTTCAAGATATTCAAATTCTTTAAAGTATAATTAGTGTATTATACCTTTGTGGGCAAATAGCTTAATTCTTATTCCTGTGTTTAATGTCAAGCAAAAGTGATCACATTCTTTGAATACTGTAGCATCTCATTTTTCATAATCGTAAGTGTATGTATGATGTATGTTAAGTACAGAAAATATAACAAACATCTTGTGCCGCCCAGTGCTAATGGTCCTTCACTACAGATAAAGAAAAACATGTGGAACAGAATATGTAAGGATACAGTAAGCCTGCCAATATATGCATTTTATAAACAGGATAGACCTGAATTTCCATGCTCTTTGGTATGCTAGGGGGCCAATCCATATCTGTGCCCAAAATCCAAGTAAATCACATTTGATAGGTATATTACAATTGAAGAATGGAGAATGTTTGGATGGAATCCTTCCAGAGATCAGAGTGACCTCTCTGCAAAGATGGAATTGCATAGTTGCATAATCATGGATCCATGGGCCATTTTCACAACTTCCTTCCAAAACCCTCCTCTATTTTAGAGCAACTGTGTGTTCTGTACCATTCTGTGGCTTCTGCTCCCCCACTGCACAACAGGACTCTGCCAGTTTCATTGTGTATTGTTCCTCTTGTGGATGTGACTCCCCTAAAACCACCCCCCAAAAAACTATTAACTTTACTGCGCACAACAGTTGAAGCACTTTTTAGAGTGTGACACATATTGTTCCATATCTCTCTGTTACCTTTGCCACATCTGAGCTCCTAGTCCTTCCTGGCCTAATAAGAATGAAGTGTGTGAATTTGAATCCGCTACATTGCAGCAGGCTGCACTGCCACTCAGCTTCTCTGCAAGTATTTGAAACATTTTCTGTCAATATATTTTATTTTCCATGTGAATATATTTGATATAAACCTGAGAGGTGGTTTGACCCACAGGTTCCGTTGCCAGATCTGTCAGAAATGACCTTGTGAAATCTCTGGTAACCCATCTGGAAAATGGAGCGATAATATTTGAATGCTTCCTAAGAGAGGGGGGTAAGATAACACTCAACAGCAAGTGCTATGAAATGAACAGAATTATTTAACACCAATCACCAGCTGAGATGAGTCTAAAACTTATGGTATCTTCCTGATATACAGCACATCTTCCTTAAGTAAAGTAGACAGAAATATTTTGAGGAAACTTCATTACACTTGCCAAGAAAGAAGAGGAGCCACTTACGCAAGCCAGGAAAAGAATCAGGAGATCTCCTTCTACTTTTAAAAATGGAAGGGGGGCAAGTTTACTTCCTACTTGATCAGTTTTCCTTGGGCCAAAGGCACAATGGCATCCTCCTCTTCCTGCCCAGATTTCTAACAGTCTATCTTGGAGGTGCATGCTCACTGTATTTGGTATTTAGAAAACTCTGGGACCTTAGGGCATCTTCAGTCCAGACAGACTGTTCAGAGATTTTAACAGCAAGCCTCTAACTAGCTGAACAGAGAATGTGTAAATGGTGATTTTTTTTCAGAGTTTTATTATTCAACCAAATCTGAATGTATTTCCATAAGAGAAAGCAAAGGGCACCTCTCTGACTTCAGGACCATCACCCTGCCAAATATAAAGTTCCAGCTCCAAACCCTGTAGATGCTAAAGGTCTTCAAAATATCACTTGGAAAAAATATTTTAATAATAGCAGCCCTACCTATATTTGTCCTAGCCCCATTCCCAGAAATGACTGAACTATTTTTGCTGAAATATAAATAATTGAATTAAATCAACCTGACTTATAGCAAGTGCAGAAAATTTCAGCCTCAAAGCTTCAAATTTGCCATAGTTTTATGCAACTGAAAATACCAAGACTTATAAAGGAAAGCGTTAGGCAACTTTAACTATAGCTATCACCATCAGCTCTGCCTGTAATAATGAAATAGGGGGAAAAAATCTTTGAATTACAGAAATTTTCCAAACAACCACCCTCTCCTACATTCTCACAAATTAGGTTCTTTCTTTTCACACTGAAGGAGAAAAGGCTATATTATATTAGCATATATAATTATAATAACTGCCTTGAAGTCATTCATGGTCCCAAGCTGTGCAATGTATTATTTGTAAAGGGACCTTATAGAACTGGAATCACAGAAGTGTAGGACTGGAAGGGATCATGAAAGAGTTTCTAGTCCAGTCACTAACACTCAAAGCAGGACTAAGTATTATCTGGACTATCACTGGCAGGCGAATATCTAACTCAGTGGTTCTCAAGCTGTGGCTCAATCAGCACAGAGCTGCAGCCTATGTGACATCCTCCACGGTCAAACGGGGGTGAGTGTGCAGATGTGGCCAACATAACACATGCATATGAATGCTGAATATGAAGCCCAGAATGATAAATAGGTTGAGAATTACTAGTCTAAATTCTATGATCCTGTGCATTATTACCCTGACCCAAGGATGCCAAAACCTTTGTAGAAGTGAGAGGATCCAAGGACAAAGTGCTCCCTCCCTCTCTGCATCTGTCTGGTCTGGAGGTGAGCCAGGCACACTCTATTTTTGTTCCACAGCAGCCCCTGGTGGGCAAAAGAGTTACTGCAGTCTCTCCCTAGCAGAATCTATTACTCGGGAGGGAAAGTTGTTATACTTCTTTCGGCATGGCTCTTCCACTTTTAAAAGGTGGGGGAGAACATTGACCCTCTAGTACTTTCCATCACCCCAGGCCTGGTGCAGCTGCCCTGATCAGAGTCTAACTGCAGTTGAAATTACGACACATGCTTTTAAAAGGCCTAATTAATTGAATGGACCTGATCCTGCCCCCTTACTCCCCAAGCCATCTCATTAATGCCAATAGGATTATTTGTGGAGTAACATACTACATAACAGCAAGGATGGTGAAATCAGGTTATAAGCGAGATCTGTCTTATGAAGCGTTTCCCTCGTTCATTGGACTGACTCTTACTGTACCACTGGTATCGTTTCAATGCCCAAAGGACTAAATTCAATCAAATGCATCTCATACAGTTTAGATTTAGTTCAGTTCACACAATGTTTTTCTTGTTTTATACTGATTTTTCCCTAGTATTGCCACTTTTGCATCTAATATATCCTGTTGGGTCTTCAGCAGTTCATTTCTGGCTGTTATCTTCTTGTTCGTCTGGAACTAAATCAACAAAACAGCTTGGCACACTAAATCACTTGCTCTTACAGTTGAGTTCTTTAGCTGAATTCTTTCTTTCAAAAAAATATGGAAAAAATACTCAGAAAATCCAGTTAAGGCAGACAAGGAAAGGACAAGTTGCCTTTTTCTTGTAGAGGAAAAAGAAGAATGTTAAATATGCTGAAGGTTGTGCAGTGAATACAGAAGACCAAAGGGCCAAAACACTTTTACAGCTACATTAAGTAGCAAATGGAGCTGCAAAGAATGGTTCAGTTTAAATTTAAGCTGAGCTGCAAAAAGTCAGTATATCTCATCTCACCTTACCCAAGTTCTTGAGCTAAACTGTGAGCTAACATTTTGCTACCTGCAAGTTTCACAGTACAGTGCCATTCTATTCAATATCTTATTATTTCATCTTATCACAGAAATGGGCCAAAGTGATAAAAAATTCATTCCAAGAATACTGCCTGGTAATCAGGTAAAATACACTGCCCGATAATTGGGAAAAGCAAAGGTGTATGTCTGGAACTATCTAAATATGGTGCATGGATTTGTACTTTAGAGAAGGGCAAAAGTTGACATTTTAAGGTTGAATTCTGTTAACTCCTGAAAAGGGCAGATACTTGACAAACCTTATCAGCTCATCTCTGAACATTCTGACACTTCTTTTTTTGCTTTTTATATTTCTCCATTAGTCATTGCCTCCTTTAACCAAGGAACCAGCCCAGCAAAGACAGTTGGACTCCGGATAACTCTAAGGTGCATTTCAATATAGATATGAGATATTTTGGAGTTAGGAACTGAGAGAAAGAGACTTAAATAATCCCCTGTCATTGAAATCAGCAAAAACCAGAATAACTTCAATAGAAACAAATGAGTTATACCTGAGTAAAATTGGTACATATTAGGTCAGCATCAGAAATGGAAGGGCAGTAGATTCCAAAACCTTAAAAATGAAGGTGGGTTCCATTCATATTAGTATAAAACTTAATTCCACAAACTTCCTGCTGGACCTTCATGATCTTCTAATCAGTGTTCAGCAGCAGCAGTATGACATGACATAGAAACCACGCTTCTTCTACTCCCTACCTTAAGACAGAGTGAGAGATATAAGGAAAGCTGTGTAAAGAAAATAAAGTTAGTGAATCATGCTGTAGATTTTCCTTCATTAATAGTTTCCCAAGCAAACCCATTTTACTTATAATAATTGGCCTGTAGCACATATTATAGATAGATCGATAGCAGGCATATAGGTTACGCATGCAGCTGTTTATATGCTGGGCACAGGTGTTTGATTATTTTTTCTGCCTGACCAGACAATAGCCTTTTTTAAAAAGATAAAATTGAAAAATCCACACGATAGCTGTTTACTGGAAGATATAATAAGATTAATTGATCTAATCCTCCTAATGCTACTTCCCTGCTCAACCCTAGTTTCTCAGTTGCAAATGAAAGCGGCAGATATGTATTGGGGAAAATTTCCTGATTCATCTTGTATGCACCAGCCACATATTATAATTAACTAGTTACAGCTTCACCAGCAACACTGAAGATGCACTTAGAAAGAATATTGAATTATGTGTAATTCAGGTAAACATCCCCACCTTTTCCCAGAGCAGTCCACACCTCACCTTAGTTTCCTACACATTGCCTTCTGAAATAAACTCATAGGCTATGTCTACACCAGAAAAAGTTGTCGACTTTGTTAAGTCGACTTAATAAGGTTGGCTTTAAGTAGACTTAAAGCTGACCTTATTAAGTCGACTTAACAAAATGGACTAAGTTGACTTAAAGTTAAGTCGACTTAGTCCACTTTGTTAAGTCGAGCTAACTGCCCTTAAGTCGACTTAATAAAATCAACTTAAGGGTTATTCCCCGTCCACACTGTCCTTAAGTCAACTTAAGTCGACCTAATGGGCGGTTGTTATCAGGTTGACTTAAGCTTTCATTAAGTCGACTTAAGGAATTTCCAAGTCTTACAAGCATACAATTTATAGATGTGCAATGAGATGGAACCTCAAAAAAGGTTGAGCTGCTGTTTGGAAACGTCTTGATGCTCCTGAATCAGAACTTCACTAGTATAGCTAGATTATTCGAAATGTTCTCAAGTTGAATGTGACAACCCTACGGTATTACCAGTATTCTAAGAACCATGCAGGAGGTAAGTCACAACTGCATTTAGCAATGTGAATAGTACAGTACTTGTGTACAGT
Organism: Pelusios castaneus; assembly: GCA_007922175.1. Classification (NCBI taxonomy): domain Eukaryota; kingdom Metazoa; phylum Chordata; order Testudines; family Pelomedusidae; genus Pelusios; species Pelusios castaneus. Next base: position 7,780,882 of record ML685883.1, read on the forward strand.
CACCATCTCTACTGTATTACCACATTTGTCTGTAATATAAAGCTAAGGCTTCAAGGCTCTGGGAGAAATTGTGACTACTGAAGTCAATGGGTGTTTTGCCATTAACATCAGTAGAGCCAAAGTTTCATCCTCTGCAATGCAGTCACACCACAAAGCCTTGTTGAAATTCTTACTGTACAAACTAGACTGAAATGAATTAACATTTTAATGGCAGATTTTATTATTGCTTTTTTGATGTCTGGCTCTTATGAGAGTGACATAGAGCTAAGGGAAGCTGGCACAGCTTACACTGTTATTTGCAAAAATAAAGCTTTCTTTTAATTCATCTGCTAGAGAAACTCCTAGTAATAATGAAGGTCCCAGGGAATCTTGGCCTTAGTGTTCTGCAGCCAGTGGATAGAAGTTTCCTCCCCTGAGCTAAGCTGCAAACACAAGTATCTTTCATAGATTTATATGACTGTTCTAATTTTTGCAGAGGCTAATAAGTGTTTTGCAGAACTGTGAATCATATTCACTAATCACACTTGAGGTGGAACTGGGAAATGGGCTAGTAAGACTGGGCTGACTCAGTCATGCTACTTAAGCCACTATTTGAGCACTAGTATGTCTGCAGTAATATGAGTGTGTTAACATTAATTTTGCTTTAGATCACACAGTGCTATTCCATCAATAGTTTCTCACAGCTGTAAAATCTTTGGAGAAAGAATACTATAATGGGATCAGCTAGAGCCATAAACAGAAAGAGAGAGAAGCTGAAAACCGTACTGAGTAGTAACATTAGCCTATAGTTCAGATACAAGGAGCTTATTTTAAATTTGTTCAGCAAGATAATAAACCATATATGTGTTTTTCATTATCGTTCTTTTATCACGACCAGAGTTAGGCTCTGGGTCACCCAGCCTTTATTTAATTGCTTTTGTACATTGACTCATGAGTTGTCTGCATAGACATCTTAGTCTTATTCTTTGGGACTCATCACACCTAATCCTAGGTCTTCCTGCTTTGGGCAAGTCATTTAATCTCTTTGTGAAATGGAGGTACAAATGCTGTACTAATTGTGAGAAGTTACATAATATTCATGGCTATGTCTATACTGGGGAATTTAGGTCGACTTTAAAAAGTCGACTTTAATAAGGCGACTTTAAGTCAACTTTATTAAGTCGACTTAGAGAGTCCACACTGGAATCCTAAGTCGACTTAAAGGGGGCCTTACTAACGCAACTTAGAGAGTCTACACTGGTCACTCTAAGTCGATTTGTTCAGTCCAGGGACAGCCAGTCCCGCATCGGGCTGGCTCTCTCCAGGGCAGCAAGCCCCTGAGCAGTCCGGGGGAGAAGGGAGTGAGGAGCTCCCTTCTGCCCCGGACCACTCAGCTCTCTTCTTCTCGGGACTTCTCAGGTCCCGGGCAGAAGGGAACCCTCCTAGCCTGGACCACTCAGGTCCCGGGGTGAACTTCCCTGGGACCCGAGTGGTCCGGGCAAGGAGAAAGAGCCAGAGACCATGCTCCAGCTGCTCAGCAGCTGCGGGGATCCCGGCAAGAAGCCTTTGGGCTTCCCAGAACCTGGAGCACAGCAGTGCCGGCAATTGCCGACGCTCCGGCTCTTTAGGAAACCCCGACTTAATTTTCAAGTGTAGATGCATCCAATATGAAAAATACTAAGTAGGCTTATACAACAGCCCACTCTTCCCAACAGTGGCCAAGTTTTAGAGGGAAAATATGCCCTCAGTCCACTCCCCAAGGTTTAGTTATGACCCTCACTTATAAAACAAAAATATTAGCTTAGTATTATCTACTGTCTCCAGCCCTAATGGATATGGTTCAAAATTCATACATAAAATATATTATTGTCAAATCCTGATTTTCTCATGCCTATAAATAATCCCATGTAATTGAAATCAAATAGAATTATTTTCATATGGTGAGTAGGATTTTATCCCATATACAGTGTAGTGTGTGTACATGTTGGGTTGTGTATGCATGATGAAAGCCAAAAGACATGATGGAGGGTAGCTTGGTTACAATTCTAGATTTCACATGAATTAAATGTTAACTGCTTCCAACCAACAAAGTGATAATATCTGAATCAGCAGTGGGCACAATCACTACTGCTTGAGTACTGAAAACTCCATTTCTCCTGTCTATCCATCTTGCTACTTAAATAGTGCCAAGTTCCAAAGGAATAGCCGTGTTAGTCTAGTTCAGCAAAACAAACAAGAAGTCCTGTGGCACTTTTAAAGACTAACAAATTTATTTATCACATGAGCTTTCGTGGAAGAAAATCCTGCTTCCTCAAAGCATCTGACGAAGTGGGATTTTCTTCCATGAAATCTCATGCAATAAATAAATTTGATAGTCTTTAAAAGGGCTCCTTGTTTGTTTGTTTGCTTGTGTATAGGTAAAAGCCATTGTTTCTGTTTCTCAAAACTTCATAATATGAATTTAAATTGTCAAAACAACATATTCTTCGTCATCTATTTTTAATTTTACATCAAAAGTAGGATTATATGATCACTTTAAAGGTAAATAAAAATAAACCAAATGGGATTCACTTGTGCTATGACAGCAAATCCAAACTAATTCATGCTTGCTAGTGAGGCGTCTGTAATTTCACATTATTAAATCGATGTAGAAAAGTTAATATGACACTGATCTAACTTGTGAATAAGGTCTAAACACTCACAAATCAGAGAGAAGCATCTTAATCTGGAATGTATTTTGTCAGTTAGAAATACTTATTCCGTTAAATTGAACCTTTATTTGGTGATTGAATTGTGCTTAAAGTATCTGCATGATTTATGGTTCCAAGTGTGCCCTGGAAATGAAATATTACCTCTAATCTTCTTTCTTAGTGTGAAATATTGTCCAATATAGCCACCTCTAATATGTATGGGCACACATTTATAATATTTAAGTGAAAATAAAAATTAATTATATGAAAAGGCTATCAAAGAGGGAAAAAATGCCATCCCTTGAGCAATGGAGAAATATATGACCTGATGATATACACGATGATATACACAGCAGCTATCATGTTGATAGTTGTTTTCTGTTTCACAGTGTCATTAATTAATCATAGTCATAGAATATGATCTTGTTACAATTATAACAAAAGGAACACCTTATACAACATTAAGAAATTTATCACGTTTCTTATAAACTGTGACTGGCTTTTTCCATAAATGTTTTTATATCTTCTGCTTAAAAAACAAAAACAAAAAACAACTCTGACAAAAGTAATCCACCTTGTCTAGAAATAGACATCTCCTTAAAAATACATTTTATGAATGTACATTTAGTGATCCAATCTACATATTTACATTTGTCTTTTTTTCATGAATCTTGTGCACAATATGTTTTCAAACTATTTCCTTTGACTCAAGTATACCTTACTAGCAAAAGTGACTGACCCCCTACCCCCCCCCAAAAAAAAATATCAGAAATTCTACATTTGTAATATACTGCAAAAGATACATCTTACTGCTTAAGATCTGCTCCAAATTACATCTGAATAAGATAATGACATGATATTTTTTTCTGTGATTTCTTTCTCTATTTTGATCGAACTGAATCACAATAGCTCTTCCTCATTATATGTCTAAGAGCACTCTACCTAAGAGTCTTCTGGTTAAAATTTATATTGATCTATGGACAGAAAATAGCTTTTCCTTGTCTGAATAAATTGTTGGTTGAGCCATAATTGAGCACCAGGGTTTCAGCTATTCATTAGAATTATGTAATTTATAGTGAGTCTTCTTACATACTGTACATACAAATAAACTCAGATGATCTGAATTGCCATGGGATGGGAGTTTTAGCACTTTTTTTTTTCAGAAGCAATATGTATGAAATTCCAAATCATCAGATAAATAAGATGCTAATGGGTTCATGTAAGGCTTGTGAGGCCTTTAAGTATGTGTAAGTTGTGACAAAAAGCTTTACTTTTCTGTTTTTGTGAAAATATATTTGTTCTAATCACTTAGAATCCAGAGTTCTATTTCTATGAATCTTAAATTAAAATTATAACTAAGATTTTTTTTTTAAATTAATTCCTTTTCCTTGGAATTAGCGTTTACTTGCTGCATGCTTCCAACTATGGTAAATTTGTGTACCAATTTTAATACTTCTGTCTCATAATATTGTCTTGATCTCTGTCACAGACTGTTGCTGAATGGACGTGTAATGCACCTATCACGTTTACAAAAAACTGTTAGTTCTGATCTGTCTTATAAAATCATAGTCATTTTTCACTTGTGATGAAGAAGGGGAATAGGGTAGCCGAAAAAGCATCAGATGGAGCATTTGGTGGGACTATGATGAAAAATACTCACTATCTTTCTTACTGATATATTGACAAGCGTGTGAAGGAAAATACCATTGAGAACTGAGAGGACAGAGATGACTCTTTAACTATCTTAGACACCTTGCTAAGAAAGACAAATGTCAATCCCTAGACTCATCTTGGTTAGCAGGGGTGTATTACATTTCATAATCTGCTCAGCCAGGCTGCTTGGTTCTTTGTCTATGACAGCATAAGAAGGAATATTTATTACAAATACAAATGCAAGGGCTAATTCCATTTATATATGCAAAATTTCTCTTTAATGCCAATACAAACTAATACCCTCAATGAGATTACAACCATATTTTGCCAAGCTGAAAGCTACAATGGAAAATTCAATGTCTCACTTTCATAGGATATTCCAGGCTGCATTCCTGAAAATTGTAATCAGTTTTCTTAATAATCAGCTTTTCATACAATGTCCAATTAAATAGAATCTAAATGGTGAAAATTGTTAATAGGTATGATCTTACAGTACTTACGTAAAATAAAAAGAGATAAGGAACATGCATGGAATGTGACACCAGAACACATGTGGAGACTAAATTTTACTCACATTTACATGAGTATCAATTTGGATAGATTACTTAGTTATTTCAGTTACTTTTACATTAGTGTAACCAAGCAAAATTTGGCTCATGATAGCTAATGAGGTGATGAAAGGTAGGAAAAAATGTTGAGATTTCTAAATATAAAATCAGACTTTCCACAAATAGAATAACATACTGGCTATTTTTACCTAAAATCAATAATATACGTAATAACCGGCAACTCTTAACTAGTTTCTATTTGAAGCTTAAAGTTTTCAACCCTGATTCATTTTTACTCTGAGTTTATCTGATTCGCACAATCAGATGTTAAGTCTCAATTCTTCCTCTACCAAATGTTTAGTTTAGTATTAATCTTACAAGTCACCAAACTTAAGACCTTTTCAGCATACAATGTTGCACTGATGCTCTGAATTACTATCCTAACTTTTCCCAAATTGACATTGATCTCTGACTCTGTCCCCTGGAAAAGCTTACAGCATGCTAGTGCAGGAATAGTATTAAGTGGCCCATTTGCTATTAACTTGGCTAGAAATTTTACATTTTACTTACATTTATAAGTGAAAGCCCGTGACATGCAGGTTATTGTGGCACATCTTTTTCAGTTTAAGGGGTACATTAATTGGAGCTTTGTGGCACAAAGATAGTAGAGGCTTGAGCTTTTTTCCACTACAGCACTTTTTACATACATTTAGTGTCTCCATATCATATTATGTGTGGATGGTGCTCCAGCCTGAGTGTGTCAGAGGGAGAAATACTTCTTCAGTGGAGGTTGCAGTCAAAATTGCCATCAGTTCCCCAAGATATTTTCCACACCCATCAGCAGCATTTGCTTCCTTGTGTCTCAACAGGCAAGTGTGTAAGGGGCTCCCCCTTCTGTATACCATTATCAGTCCATTTACTTCAGTGGAAATATGCCAGTGTAAAAACAGAGTAAAAGGGTAGAGAAGGAGAGGACCCAATTCCGGTGGACCAGGAGTAAGGCAAAAGTGAAGGTTCACTAGCCCCACAGGATGTTCTCCTCTTCTTCGGAACACCACAATAGATCTGCATCAGATCATTATGAAGTCAGTGATTTGAGATCTTTGAAGACGGGCTAGAGAGAAGAATGATAGGAATTGGGGCAGCTGCCTTCATAGGTGACAAATGTTCTCTCTGTTACAGAGATCTAAGATAATGCTATTAGAAGCAACAGAAAATAATAATATTCAGCCTTGGTCTACACTTACCTTGAAATTCGGCAGCAGTCAACATGAGTTATGAAAGCTAAGCAGAGTAGCTTGTGTAACTCCCATCAACTTTGTAACTCCTCTTCTATAGCATCTTTCCTGCACTGCACCAATGGGAAATGTGTTCCTGTCAACGCAGCACTATGCCACTTGAGGGGATGGTTTTAACACATTGGCTTCCGAATAGATTGAGCAGGTCTTCACTGACCACCCAATCGAGTCAGAAAGATTAAGCTGATGATGGTAAATTTGCCTCTGTCAGTGAAGACATGACCTGAGTCAAGAAGTTGGACCACTGGCTAATAAAACATGTGTCTGAACTCACTTCTAAAAATAAGCAAATCCACTAACTCAGCTAACAGAAAAAATGTTATGCGACACATGAAAAGGTTTATCATATTCCAGTAGAGAGCAGTGGGAACAGATCCACAAAGTAAAACATATTCCCTTTCCTTCTAATTAAGAAAATGCTTTATCCTCAGACTTAAAGGAGAACATCTGATGTTCACAGGAGTTCATGTCAACTGTCAAGCTCAGGTCTGTAAGAATCCATGTTGTTAGTGGTATCATGAGCATAACTGCAGTATAATAATAATAATTAATAATAAATTAGAACTATTATAGCATTTCACAATTTCAAAACTCTGCACAGATGATAACTAACTAATCCTCACACCAACTAAATGCTTTCCCCATTTTACAGATGAAACTATGAGCCACACTCAGTTACTCAGTTCATAGTTACATCAGTGCAATCCCTTTGAAGTTAGTGGAATTGTAGAGGCATAACTAAGAGAAGAATTTTGACTGCCATCATCAAGAGCCAATGAGATTCCTGTAATTCCAAGAACTGAAGCCTCTAGACTTTAAGGCCCTGATTCAGAAAAACATCTCACTTAAGCATGTGCAGAGGCATATACTTAAAGATGAGCATATGCTTAAGTGCCTTTCCTGAATCATGACCTAGCAAAATAAGTCATAGGAGCAATTCCATTAACACATTTAGTTAATATTTCTATTTCTGTTTAATACACCTTGGGGATGTGAGATAGTAGCCAAATTCAAGTTGCTTGATGGGACTAAATTGGGGAGCCCAGATAGTCTCCATACAAGGATATTAAAAGAGCTGGCACATGAAATTGCCTGCCCATTAGCAAGGATTTTTAATGAATCAGTAAATTTGGAGATTATACCAAATGACTGGAGAATTGCTAATATAGTTCCTATTTTCAAGAAAGGGAATAAAAGTGATCCTGGTAACTACAGGCCTGTTAGTTTGACCTTGGTAGCATGCAAGGTCTTGGGGGGGAAAAATTGAATGAGAAAGCACTTAAGGATATTGAGGTTAACAGTAATTGGGATAAAATACAATGAGGCTTTACAAAAGGTACATCATGCCAGACTAACATGATCTCCTTTTCTGAGAGGATAACAGATTTTTTGGATAAGGGGAATGAGGTGGACCGAATTTACTTAGATTTTAGCAAGGCATTTGATACAATTCAACATAGGGAATTATTAGTTAAGGTACAAAAGATGGGGATTAATACAAATATAGTAAGATAGATAAGGAACTGGTTAAAGGGGAGGCTACAGCAGGTCATACTGAAGGGTGAACTGTCAAGCTGGAGTTAGATTACTAGTGGAGTTCCTCAGGGATTGGTTTTGGGACCGATTTTATTTAACCTTTTTATTACTGACCTTGGCACAAAAAGTGGTACTGTGCTAATTAAGTTTGCGGAAGACACCAAGTTGGGAGGTGTTGCCAATACAGAGAAGGATTTGGATATCATACAGAAAGATCTGAATGACCTTGTAAACTCAAGTATTAGGAATAGTATGAAATTTAATAATGGGACAAATTTAATAATCTAGGGACAAATAATAAGAATTTTTCATATAAGTTGGAGATGCATCAGTTGGAAGGGATGGAGGAGGAGAAGGACCTGGGAATACTGGTTGATCATAGGGTCTATGTCTACACTTGTAAAGTTAAGTCGACTTGGTTAAGTTGACTTAACAAGGTCAACTTTAAGTCAACCTTGTTAAGTCAACTTAACAGAGTGGCTACACTTTAAGTCGACTTAAGTCGACCTTGTTAAGTCAACTTAACAGTGGACATGGCCGTCCACACTGGCTTTTTAAGTCAACTTAATAAGGTCGACTTAGCACTATTTCCCGTCCACACTGGCTTGAAGTCGACTTAAGGCTTAAGTCGACCTTCAGGGGTGGTCTTATTAAGTTGACTTAATAAAAGCCCAATGTGGACATGGCTCTGTGTAGATTGATTTAGGCATCCTTAAGTCGACCTAAGTTGTCAGTGTAGACGCACCCAGGATGACTGTGAGCCACCTCTGCAATGTTGCCGTGAAAAAAGCTAATGCCGTCCTAGGATGCATCAGAAGAGGTATTTTGAGTAGAGATAGGGATGTGTTAGTACCATTATACAAGGCACTGATGAGATTTCATCTGGAATATTGGTGCAGTTCTGGTCCCCCATGTTTAAAAAAGATGAATTCAAACTGGAACATGTGCAAAGAAGAGCTACAAGGATGATCCACGGAATGCAAAACCTACCTTATGAGAGGAGACTTAAGGAGCTTGGCTTGTTTAGCCTAACCAAAAGAAGGTTGAGGGGAGGTATGATCGCTCTCTATAAATACATCAGAGGAATAAATACCAGGGAGGGAGAGGAATTATTTGAGTATACACCAATGTGGATACAAGAACAAATGATTACAAACTGTCCATTAGGAAATTTAGGCTTGAAATTAAACGCAGGTTCTAACCATCAAAGGAGTAAAGTTCTGATATAACTTTCCAAGGGGAGCTGTGGGGACAAAAAATAAAACTGCCTTCAAAATTGAGCTTGATAAATGTATGGAGGGGATGGTATGATGGGATGGCCTAGTTTGGCAATTGACTAATCTTTTACTACTGGTGTTGGGTATGCCACTGGCCTAAGAAGGGAGGGTAGATTACAGAGAATTCTTTCCTGGATGACTGGCTGCTGAGACCTGCCCACACGCTCAGGGTTTAATTGATTGCCATATTTGTGGTTAGGAAGGAATCCTCCCCCAGGGCAGATTGGCTAGTGCTCTGGAGGGTTTTGTCCTCTTTTGTAGCATGGGGAATGGCTCACTTGCTGGTGGATTTTCTGTATCTTAAAGTCTTTAAATCATGATTTGAAGACTTTAATAACTCAGTCATAGGTTAGAGGCTTATTGCAGGAGTGGGTGGATGAGGTTTTGTGGCTTCTACTGTGCAGGAGGTCAGACTAGATGATCACACTGGTCCCTTCTGACCTTAGTCTATGTGCAGCGTTTGTCTTGAGTAGGGAGTTAGGAAAGCTAACTAGAGCCTAGAGGGCACTCTTATATAGTAAATGAGATGAGTTCATTGTATTCCAAGAAAAGTGAATTTTAACACTTTCAGCTTTTGATGTACTGGGTAAATATGAATTCTTATGCTGTTTTGTGATAATCTACATAATATAGGACATATTAGGCCTAGGGAGACACGGAGCATACTGCTGGTGCAAGAACAAAGGACACGGGTAGTGCCTTTATTCTCGTGAGTCTTCTAGCATTACCAAAAGTAAATAGGGAGACAAAGAGAATCTGACAGAGCAAAGGACTCCTTTCCTCCCCACCATTAACTATCAGAGAAGTTCAGCCATAAATGGTCATCTTCCTAAAAGACACAAAAATGCAAAATATCTTTAGGCGCTCCCACTATGTAATCTGGTCCTATATAAAAAAGAGACATTGATTAATATATCTCTGTTGCTTGATCATCTTGAGAGTTATACAGCTGTTTCTTTACTTTGAAGATTGACTGAGTTTTCTTAGGAAGTGAAAATGTCATATTATTTGTAAATCTAATTTTCTACAAAACTAATGTAGGTTTTAGAGTGTGAACATCCTTTTAGTGCACTCATTTCTGAGGCTGCTAATACTAATAATCCTAGCAGTTTTCAGTGTATGTTGTAGAATGCATTCTGCTTCTAATTATTTTGGCATATTAAGTACTGCATTAATTTTATATTAATAGATTCATTATTATTAGATTATATGAAAGGATGTAACAACAAACCTAGCAATGAGTCCTAGAAAAGCTAACTAAAAGAAAGCTAATGATTTACACTTCTGGCCAGTTTTCGGTGATTGGTACCCAATTAATTATTACAGTTTATCTCAGACTAAAGAGAAAAAATGTCATGGGAATGGAAAAATAGAATAAATGAATTGAGGGAAATGAAGAAAGGTTTAGAAGAAGCAATTTAGAATAAAGCAAGGAGGCAGAAAGAAGTGATGTCCACTGAAATTCTATCACAAGAGTCTGTAAAATTGTGACTGATCACTAGAGCCCTGCGCAGATATATAAATGATCCGCATCTGATCAGTGTCAGCCTGTATCCGACCCAGGATCTGCATGCCAGGTTTTATGTCTATCCACATCCGCACCACCCCCGCCTTGCAGCAGCTCCTGCTCTGAGGATAGGAGTGGAGCATGCGTCTGGGTGCCACAGCTTTTCTGAGCTGAGGTTAACAGCCATGGGGGTGGAGGGGAGTTGCCAGCAGCTCCTAATGCAGTTCAGAGCCTCCCCTGATCTGAACAATTTTTATTCCACTTGGGCTGGGCAGGGAAGCTGGGGCTGCTGAGATCACTCAGCTGTTCAGTGGCAGATGCCAGTCATCTGATTGGGGTGAAAGAATGGGGGGGTTGCTGCCCTTCATCAGCTAATTGGAGGAGTGTGGGGACTAGCTGCTGGGGCTAGTCAGAGGTGGGATTAGTTGGTAAGCTGAACTCTCGTTGCTGTTCAGAGCAGTTGAACTGTGCAGCAGTGCAGTTGAACATTTGATGCTCCTCTCAGCTGTGGTAGAGGCAGCAGCAGCCGCTATCGCATCCTGGTAGATAAAAATAGAATCCGCATCTGAGCTCCAATCTATGACAATGGATCTGTGGCTATCTGCTTCCACAGATGCGGAAACCCACAGAACTGAAGCAGATACCCCCGGATCTGCAGGGTTCTACTGATCGCTCCACAGTAAAGAAAACTAAGTATAGTGTAACCTTCAGGTGAGCTAGAGTTTACCTCAATTTACCTTTCTCCAGTGCCACAAAAAATAAACCCCAATTCCCCCTAAGGAGAAGCAGCTGGAGGCCCAGGATTCAGTCTCAAAGGACTCACAACAAAGATTGTTCAGAGTTGATGAAAACAAAAGTAATGAGCTTTATTAAGCAATAACTTCATTCATAGGATTTATAAAGGAACAAAATAATAATTACTATATAGATCTATAACATGATGTGTTAATTTGTAAACTCATATTTACTATGCCAGAACTTTCTTTCCACAACACATACAGAAGAAAAAAAAATGTATTTAAACAGAGCAGCCCCACGGAAACACTGTTAACTCAAGTGTTCGCAAAGTGTTGGTAGAGTTCACCTGAATCTCAGTTACAGTACAGTGGTACCTTGACTTACGAGTGTCCCAACTAGCGAGTTTTTCGAGATACGAGCCATCTCTCGGCCGATTTCTTGCTTTGAGTTGAGAGCTAAAATTCGGGTTACGAGCCTGAGCTTCAGATAACCCACCGCTAGGTGGTGCAGTGAACGCCGCAGCATTTGACATACGAGTAATTTGAGTTACGAGCTCCGTCACGGAATGAATTAAACTCGTAAGTCAAGGCACCACTGTATCTGTATACCAAGTTTAAAGCTTTGAGTAGAAAGAAGCAGCTCCTTGTTCTTTGACTGCAGGAATCTTCAGTGAAAACCCATGCAGACCCTGCTCCTTCTCTGCTGGGACCACTATTATCCAGTCAGCTGGATAAATTTACATATACATATATAGAAAGAAAGAAACACTGTTACAAAAGAAAACATACAACTCTGAGAATAACAAAAATATAAATGGTTCTTTCCCCTTTTTACATCAAAGAGCTGTTCCTTCATCACAGTACTTAAAACAACTCAAAGTATCCAGTGGTCCCTTCTCTGCAACCAGTGCCTCCAGACTGCCCTGCTGGAGGGTTAACAATGTCACTAATCTGCAGCAAAATGCCTCAGACTTGGGGAAAACAGGCTGCTGTCCTGGCTCAGCTTCTCGCCTTGCACAGAGCACGTGGGTTCTTCTCAATTCAACTGCCCTAGCTGCTGGTTCTCGGGCATGGATCTGAACACAGCAGCAGGGAACTTTGTGGAGCATGCTCAGAGCTGCCACACCACATACCAGAAACTTCTGGCTCTAAGCGGCTAAGTCTGCCTAACAACACTGACACAGCAACAGCAAAAGCAACCCAGTCCCAACAGATCTCTTAAAGAGAAACTCTCCATTTAGGCACATGGGTTACAATAGCAGCAAACTTACTTACAGAACATATTTTTGGAACATAAGGAGTTTGTTTTGACTAGTATTTAAAGAATGTTTTCACAGAACAACTTCCAGAGGGATAGCCATGTTAGTCTAGCTCAGCAAAACAAACAGTCCCTTTGAAAGGTCCTTTTAAAAACTTTTAAAAACTATCAAGTGTATTTATTGCATGAGCTTTCATGGGTAAAATCACATTTCACCAGACACATGAAATGGAAACTATAATATGTAGGAGACTATATAAATGCAGAGAAGGGTAAGTCACAAGGTCATTTCCAGAGGTGGATCAGGGGCCACTGGGCCCCTGGGCCTCCCCCACCAGTCATCCCCTCCAGCCCAGAACCCCAGCCCTCCTCCTCAGCCTAGGGCCCTGGCCCTGTGTGCGGGGGGGGGGGAGGCGGCAGTGTTGGGAGCGGGGGCTGGGGCCAGAGGCCAGCTGGTCAGCCCTCTGGGGCAGCAGAGCCGACTATCATGTGTGGTATGGCTTCTGGTGTAGCTCAAAGGCTGCGCTGGAGGCCATACTACACGCTCCAGTTGGGCCCGTGCCACCACCTCCGGGGGCCAACCAGCCAGGCCACAACTGGCCCGCCCTGCTCCTGGGGGCGGAGCAGGAGCACAGAGCCCAGACTGGTTAACCCAGGGGTGGGGCAGGAGGGAGTGCAGAGCTAGCTTCAGGCCTCTGGGCCAGCCCACCCCACTCCCCCAAATCCCCCCCAGTTCTAGCAGAGCAGAGCACCCCCACATTATGGTGGGCCCCTGGGCACAGGCCCTGTTGGCCGGTGTGGTATTCTGCCCCTGGTCATCTCCAACATTTTTAGCAAACAAGCAAGTTGTTTTGATGGGAAGGTTAAAAGATGGGAAGGTTAAAAAATTGGAAAAACATCTTTTGTAATGAGTGAGCCAGCCCAAATCTCTAGTCTGACCTAATTTAATGGTGTCAAATTTGCATATGAATTCTAACCCTGCAGTTTCCCTTTGGAGTCTCATTTTAAAGTGTTTCTGTTGAAGCTTTATAACTGTTATGTCTTTCACAGAATGTGCAGGGAGTTGGAAGAGTTCCCCTGTTTGGTTTCTGAATGTTACCATTCTTGATATCTGATTTGTGTCCATTTATTCTTTTGCTCAGAGACAGTCCAGTTTGGCCAATTGGGCATTGTTGGCACATGGTGGTGTATATCACATTGGTGGATGAGCAGGTGAATGAGCCCCTGATGGAGTAGCTGGTTTGGTTAAGTCCTATGACAGTGTAATTTGAATTTATATGTGGGCAGCATTGGCAACAGGGTGGATAGGTGCCTGCCTTAGCGTTTCTGTTGTATGGTGTATGGTTGCTGGTGAGCATTTGCTTAAGGTTGCGGGAAGGGGGCAAGGGGCTGTCTGCACTTAAATATTCCCCTACATACTGTATTTTCCATTTCATGCATCTGATAAACTGGGATTTTACCCATGAAAACTCATTCAATAAATACATTCATTACTCTTTAAAAGTGCCACAGGACTCCTTATTTGTTTTACACAGAACAGTAATAATTAAGATTCAATCCTCGCTGATTTTCATCGAACTAGATGAGGCTTAGTACTATGTCTGTTCTGGCCTTTAATAAAGTAATAATAATTCCTGTAAAGGCCCGTTCTGTGTTTCATCAGGTATCTGAATAGACAATTAGTAATTTCGGAACACTTGAACAAATATTTCCATTACCACAGCACAAATCTAGAGTAACTTCAATGGCCTCAGTTTCTATTTATTTATTATAATATTTGTCTTTTATTGATCCTAGAAACCGCAGAAAGTGGAGGTGTCCATTGTGCATCGCTAGTTGATAAACGATACTATCACTTTTTCTTTTTCTAAACATATTCACTAGTTCAAAGGCTACTTGGGGCTAGCTGTAGAGAAATGCTGACTTTTTAATATCAATCCAGTGGTTAATAAATAGTTTTATTTTTTATTTAAAAAGGTTCATAAAATGTCTGGAATATCTATTTAACATGATAAGATATCAGTGCTTTTATTAGCATTGTATTATTTCTTGCCATAAAATGGTGTCCTGATCTGCGTATTCCTAAGTGGCAGAGGTGCACATGGAACTATTAGAGTTTCTTCTTTTCTGAGGCTTTTCTAGCTCATGGTTATATGAAATCTGGAGATTATACAGAGACCTATGTGAAAGAAGGGAATAAAAAACTAGAAGGCTCCACTAGTAAGAATTATGATAATACTATGCAAATCATCCCGTCTGTGAGTTACATAAAAGCTCCAATGTAAATATTATATGTCAGCTGCAATTCAGTCCTCCTTGTAGATTTGTGAAGTGTTGACTGAAATGTTTTTCGTTGCCCACAAATGATCTAAAAATCCCGTAAAAAAGACTGGAAATGTTCTGCAGGAGAAAACAACCCTCTTAATAAATCTATAATAAAAACCATAGGAAATATTTTATATCAGTAAAAAGAATATTGATGTTGAATGTGTTTAAAGTAATCCCACAGAAGTCTGCATCTGTGTAAAAAAATAACTACTACAGGCTTCTTTTCTTTTCTAATTGGGGCAAACTAGAAAGAAAGAAAACTAACCTGTTGTTAAGGTTGCACAATATTGTACCTGGTTATCACTTTAGTTTACATTGTCAGGTTTTTTGGAAACCAGTTAACTAAAATGTACATACTAATAGGGCTGAAAACAGGGTATACATTATGCATAACTATAAAGAATAAAATCCAGCAACGCCTAACAGTTTTTCCTTTTCCCCATTGGTCAGCATCAGGGACCTTTAATGTCCATTTGCGACAGGGAACGAGAACCAATAAACTTCCTACCATGTATGTTCTGTGAGAGAAATTTATCATACCACATGGGGACATAGAGGTTGAAAAGGAAGATGATTTTGTCTCCTACCTACAATACATTCATCTATTAAATACAAGCAAATTGGCACAATAACAATAATTATTTAGAGCCTGAAAAAATGTTTGAGAAAAATCCAGCTATGTAAGTTTCTCTTAAAGGTTGATAATCACATTGGTTGTTAGTCTCTGTGAATCCTCTCCCACGTGCTTCTAAAGGTGCTTGCCTGGGTAGTCTAATGGTGCTGCTCAAAGAGTAAAGGACTATTCTGGGTCAGTCCAGGTAGCAGTATCTGTCCCTAAGAACCATTGGTATGGGTAGCCTTTTATGCATGGAAATGACAAAGATATCAGCAACATCTCAAAATATTCCAAAGGGGTAGCCATGTTATTCTAGTTCAGCTAAACAAGGAGCCCGGTGACACTTTTAAAGACTAACACATTTATTTATTGCATGAGCTCTCACGGGAGAAAATCCCATTTTGTCAGTGTAGGTGATGCTCAGCGTGGGACCCACCTGACAAGCACTTTCTGGTGGTGTTACTGGGGAATTAGTCAAGTGGTCCCCATCTGGTGGTTTACGCTCCACCTCTGCACTACAGATTCACTTCTTGAGTCCTCTACAGGGACCTTAGCCCTCCAGCCAAGTCCATGACCAAGTCCACCCCTTCTGGGGTACAATTAAGTCCTGTCCAGCCCACTTTGCATCAGTGGCCTTCCTAGTCAATCCATTACCTCCTTGCAGCATCTGCTAAGCCTCAGCCCTCCAGCTGAGCCTTGTTAAGTCCATCCCTCCTGGGATATTATTCTGCTTGCTCCTTCCAGCCACCCGTTCAATATTATCAAAGGCCTGGGAGCCCAGTGCCATACCTGGCACTCTGGGGAAGTGGGGAGGGGCCCAGGTCCACCCTCTTCTCAAGGCCTCAGCCCAGGGACCCTATGTGCTGCAACTTCAGCACCGCATTCTGCTTCCTGCCAGGCTCTGCCTCCCAATACTTCCTTGGGTTGCTTTTCCCACAGCACCCAGTCTCATGCCTGCCCTCACCTCTGGCCTTGCTGTAGTCTGTTCCTGTTCTGTCACTCTGGCATGTCATCTGCCATCCATTCCTTCCGAACCTTCATTACCCCAGATGCTGGCCAGCTCCCAGTGGTCCACTGTGAGTTCTCTGGGATGCTAGTTTGCTCAGCCTGCCAGCCCAGGAAAGAACCTTCTCCTTTCAACTCCAAGGCAGATTAACTAAACTATCCTTGCAGCTCCCTTTTATACTGGACTGGTCACCCCTGATTGGCTCACAGCCCCACCAGTCCATTGGCTGCCACTCACAGACCCTCATTAACCCTTCAGGCACCGTAGCAGAGCTATAACACCGAGTCAGATTTTCTCCCATGAAAGCTTATGCAATAAATAAATGTGTTAGTCTTTAAAAATTCCACCAGACTCCTTGTTTGTTTTATCTTGAAATATGTGTAGATATAGATATAGCTTGTTAATCTGTGTGTGAGGAGAGAGAAAGTAGTGAATAGCAATTTTTTTTACCCTTGTACTAGTGTCAGATATTAGGAGACTCAAACCTGGGAGGCACAAAGGCTATGTCTACACTGGCAAGTTAGTTCGAATTAAGGAAGCTTAATTCAAACTAACTAAAGCCATGGCTACACTAGGCTTCCATTAGTTCGAATTAAGGGCTTCCTTAATCTGAACTAATAAATTTGAATATGCTATTCGAACTAAGTGTTAATTCAGACTAGTTAGTTCGAATTAAGAAATGTGGCCATGTTAGTTCAAACTAATTGCTTAGTTCGAACTAACCGGCCCATTGAACTCAATGCAATTCACTAATTCGAACTAAGCAAGTGCCCTGAATGGCACTAAATTTTGCTAGTTCAAATTAAGTTAATTCGAACTAACTAAAATTAGTTCAAATTAGTTAGTTCGAATTAACTAATTCAAACTAACTTTAGTGTGTAGACATAGCCAAAGAGTTTACACAGACAAAAAGAAAACTATAGGGTCTATATTTTTTTCCAGAAAGGATCTTTATTGGTTGCCTCTCCTCTCCCACCCCCGACTCCAAATCCAAGCCTGTGACTACAATTATTTCAATAAGATACCTTTCCTCTGAGTCTAATATTTGCTTCTCATAATAAATTGCATTAAGAGATAAATACTGGTGGAGGACAATACTAAGGGTCCAAATCATTTTGGTTTTATCTTATTCTGTCTACTGTCCACAGCCACATGTTGGCATTGTCTATAGCTAGGCACAGATCACTTTAGAAGTCTCAGGAAATCTGAGATTTGGTGTCAAATCATGGGTGATGAAGCAGATTTTGCATAGACTGTTCAAGTTAAATGCCAGCCATTTAATTTTTTTAATGTTTTTTTTTTAATGTAATGCTTGAAACTGCCAGGAAATGCTAAAAAGAATTCCCTACTGAAAAAGAAAAGGTTAAAGCCAAATATGAAAAATTCCAGGGCAGCAGCATTTGTGAAGATATATTCACCTTGGAAGGGTGCGGGCATGAATCTTGTCTAACTGCAACATCCATAACATTGACATCTTTTCTAGGAATAAAATATGAAATTATGGCTTTATTAATAATGGCTATAAGAATTTTTTAGAAGAAATGCCAGGAGATTTTTAAATCTGTAAACATGTATAGATTCTCACACCTGAGTTCAATGTGTGCAGTCAAAAATAAATCATGTTCTTGAAAAATCTCCTGTATTCCTTTACAGTTGGGTGTTCCCTTGACAACTGCTCTGGTTAATCAAGGGTGTAAATGAAGCTACGCTTTCAGTGTTCTGCAGGAGTCATATCAAATCCTCTCTTTAATATCAGATTTTCTTACAGGTAAAGCACCTTGTTAGTTTCAGTGCTGTGTCATTAGGCACATTTAGAGTCTTTGTAAGGAGAAGGTGGAAATTAGTGAAAAGATTTAAATGTAATACCCCAGTCATCTGACACAAATTGTAGAGATAATATAAGGATTGTATGTTCGTTTGTGAAAAAGCCAGAAACTATCCTTGCTACATATTATAGCTAACTGTGTGAAATCCCTATTGATGGAATCAGAAGAGGATCCTGCTTATCATTTTAGTTTTATGAGGTCAGAGATTGTTGTTTATATGTGTGACCTTCAATATACACTACTTTTGACATTTTAATTTTGCTGGATTTCAGTGATAAACCCATAGAAATATGGCAGTTGTGATAACACTGCATTAAAAAAATATAACTGATGTAAACAACATTTTCCTAAGTATATTTGCACAACCACGAAGGTACCATTTTTATATGATTACATGAGGTAATTATAATACATGAATGCAGTTAGAAAGTCGTATGTCTCCAGACCTATCTTCATCCATATTGTCAAATATGTAATCACTTTAACATACTTTGCTATGTTTCCCTTGATATAAACTGGAAGCTGAAGCAATCATGCTATCAATTAGGGCTTAAGTTAGACTTCCCAATGACTAGAAAAGATGGGAATATGAATTTTACATTCATATTTTCTGCTGTGTACTTTTACTGCCATCTGGTGACTTGTGCTAACAAAAAGGCACCATCAGCTCAGCACATTCCTCAGCATGAAGAACTGTCACAGTTTAAGCTAAATCATTTGGTTGAACAAGATTATATTAGCTAACATTTGAATTAAAAATGCCTCAATCTTTTTAAGCCAGCTAAGATTCCTTTTAATAACAGTTCCGAGCCCAATTTAATCCAACTCAGTATTTAATATTAACACCTATAGTTGGTGCCAGAGGCATGTAAATTTGCTAAGTAAATATTGCACTCGTTTATTAGGAATTCAATATTCAGTGTGAAGGTGATTAATCAGGATCTAATCAGCAATGTAATTAGTGTGTTTAATTTTTAGTTTTTGCATCTGTTGAAGAAAGCCATGAGACTTTGGAACATAAATAAGCTCTTTAAGAAGTCCTCTGTTTATTCTTGTTCTTAACAACAACTTAAACAAAATCCACAACAGCTAAAATAGCATCATTCTTGTATAATAGCAAAATTCAGAGTAGAGAACTGAACACTTTCTGAACACTTTCATGTTTTGAACTGTGGAAACATATCTTGTACAACATCAGACTTGTAATGTACTGCCTATAGAAGTAGTACCTACGTATGGATCCAGACCCACTATAATTATTTTTGAAAAATGTACTATATAGCATCCACCCTTACGCTATCATTCTCCACTATTTTATAAAGCTTTTTCATTTCATTATAAAGTGGCATGGATCAGAAAGATGGAGTATTTTCTGTATTTGACAAATAAATCAAATATATCTTAAAAAATCAAATTGTACACTTTTGTTTCATTGTCTCTGGAGGGAAAAATATTCTGTTTTTAAATGGAGTTGAAATACTCACAAAAAAAAATGGGGCGGATGCAATGAAATGCCTTCAGCATCAAAACAAGCCATGAAGACTCAAATCTAAACTTGGTTTTATCTTCAGAATTTAAACATGTAGATGATTAGCTGCTTTAATCTTCGCTGTTCTTAATGTGAGGCCAATGAGGTTAATTAGAAAAATGAAAGGTGAGAATTGA
Source organism: Pelusios castaneus (assembly GCA_007922175.1). Classification (NCBI taxonomy): domain Eukaryota; kingdom Metazoa; phylum Chordata; order Testudines; family Pelomedusidae; genus Pelusios; species Pelusios castaneus. The sequence continues at coordinate 7,800,806 of ML685883.1, forward strand.
TCTGTTAATGACAATGCAGTCTCTTGACATTTTTAGCTTTGTGTTATTGAGGCCCTATTGAGGCTCAGTCCTTCAGTGAGCTACACACAAAAATCCACTTGCATGCATGCAGCTGCAGGAAGAACTCCCTAATTTATTGTCTGACTTGTAAGGAAAATGTTTCAACATCATTTCATGTAGTCAGGTGCAAAGGTGTTTGAATGCACTTTGTTGTAACACTGCAGAACAGCTCTGATGTATTTTTCTCCTACATTATAAAAACAATTTCATTATAAATATATGGTATATCCGCCCATATTATAGTGTTTCACCACTGTTATAGTAAAAATTGAGATGCAATTTCAGTTCTAATCCCCATTTTTCAGTTATTCATAATTTTCACAGAGAGTTTTCTTTTGGACTTAAATTCTCCACTCTATCTTCCCGAAAGTGATTTTAAGCATAATTGAACAATTTATTGTGTCATTTTGTGGTAAAGTAAACATGAAAAGCATTCACTTTTCCCATATGTTCTAACTCCTGTATTAATATAACTACAGAAAAACACTTCAAATATGACTTGTTTTATAGTCATTAAGAAAGGAACAAACATTAAAGTTTGAAGAAGATGGGTTTGGTATTTTTTTTCAAGTAATATGTAGCCATGTGGCTAAGGTACTAGACTGGCACTCAGAAGTTCCATTACCAGCTCCATCGCTGGTGTATTAGCTGACCTTAGACATGTCACTTTCCTTCTTTGTGTCATAGCTTTCCCATCTCTAAAACCAGAACAACTGCATTTACCATCTTCGTAAAGTTGCTTGAGCTCTACCAATGAAAAAATTTTATCAGAATTATTATATTAATTATTATCATTTACAGTTAGCACTTTTGCAATTGTCCTTTGGAATTGTCTATTCTTTTTTCTTCTTGCACCCCTGCTTTGAAAGTAGATTAGAACACTAGGCAAACACAGATAAAGAGGCTTCTGTGAATTGTTGCCTGAGTTTAGGATATCTTTGATTGCCTACATTCAAGTGCTTCAATTAATGCTAATGCAGTTAGGAACTCATTGAGCAGTGCTAAGGGATCTTTAAAGCATTTTTTGAATTATATTTCCTTTTTTGTCTCACATCTCTTTTTGAATTAAATAAGGAATTAAGACCAGGGAAATTAAATGCCAAAAATAAGCGCCATGTGTGAATACCCAATATTTGCATGGCAGGATTATAGGTAAATTCCCAGCTTCTGTTGGGTGATCAAATAGTGACTATGATCCATACTGCTTTTTTTCATTGGCATCAGCACAGATGGGCCTTGTCACTGAAATTTAAGCTTTTACAGTCTCTAGATCTGGATTACTCTAATATGGACTACACCGTACATATATTTAGAAGCTGCAGCAGGTGTGGATTGCAACATCCCACTGAATAAGCAGAGTTTCTTTCCATTAACACATCTTGCCTTTGTTCCAATCTGCACTGGCTATTGGCTACCAGTTGAAATTTATGGCATTAGCTTTGATCTATAAAACCCCAATGGGCTGAGACTCTCCTTTCTGGGAAAGCCCATCTCTCCCTTGGTCACTATGTAACAGTAAATCAAGCAGACAAAGAACATGACAAAGTCTATCATTACCTTAACTAATAAGCAAGCATTGAAGAGGAGCCACATGAAAGAATGAAGTGGCACGTAATCCTGACTGGTGATTCCATAGAGAGTGAAATCAAGATATCAGTGATCCAGGTAAAGCAAATGAAAATATACTGCTTCCTGAGTACCAGAACAAAAGAGTTCACAATACAGAAGCTAGATATTGTGAAGAGTGTATGAGAATTCCCTATGACTGTAGACCAAGGGGAACAAAAAATATTAGTCAAGAAAGATTTCATAAATCAGGAACCACTTCAGGAACCTGGGAAGAGTTTAAGCCTGATATAGTTGACTCTTTTGAGATTCTTCTTGAGTCAAGCATACAGGAAGGAGACAGCTGATATGATGCACTAAAAAACTGGCAATTGTGTAGTCAGAAGTTTGTATTCATGGGAATACAGAAATGCCTTCTTTGATGAGGCTATTTGAATTAGACGGTCTCTACTACAGCAGAAGATGGCATCACTCCTGCACTCAAACTTTCCAGAGTTTGGCATGCTTAAATTAAGTAGAAGAGGGAAAGAAGAGTGTTCACTTTTACTTTTTACAAAGAGAGAAAGTGCAATAATTTATTTTTCTAGACTGAAAGATATGGGGGAGGGGTTCAAAAGTGCTTAAGTGATTTAGGAACCTTATCCTCACTTTCAAAAGTGATTTAGACACCTAAGTCTCATTAAAAGTTAATGATAAGATAGATCATTATACAGCTGTTTTCATTCAAGTGTCTCAAAGCACTTTACGAAGGTAGTTGAGCATTGTAATTTCCTGTTTTACAGACAAGAAAACCGATGTACAAATAAAAAAGTAAAATCACGTATATATTACAGGCCTGATCATGTGCCAATTTAAATCAATAGCAAAGCTATCATTAACCTCAATGGAGAAAGTTCAACCCCTAAATAGATATTACATGCTTTTCTACCTGGGAATAGGTATACTGGCTTGTATTAAATAACTTGTCTAAAATATCATCTGTCCCTTGAACCAAACCAGAGAAGAACAGTTAATAAATTTCAAAACAGTTCAAGCAGCTACAAATTCTTGTTGACATCCTCCACATTTTGTAGCTACCGCCGTAGTGGAAAATCTGACAATGTAAGTGTTAAAAGTGCAAGAGATGAGGTTTTCAGGATTTTCAGAAATTTGATTGTGAAATATATACAACGCTCATAAAGAGTCTCAACCTGCAACCCTTATCATGCTAAGTATCATGCTGTTGACCTCATAGTTGGCAAGTTTTCAATATGCTTTCCAAAACTACATCATTTGAAAGGGATGCATTACACTCTTTCCATTTAAACTGCATGCAAATTCAAAATGATGCAGGATGCAAGGAGGGGTTGCCTCTAATGAATTAACAGAGCTCATTTTTAAATAAGCTAACAGCTGATTTTCACACATTCTGTCGTTACTGTAATAAGAGTTTGAGTGAAAGTTAATGTATATGTAAGTTATTTTACAAGAATGCATGTGTACTATTTATAATGTACATAGCATTTTATCCTATAAAATAAACCCCAAAAATTCTCAATAGCTTATTGAATGTTCCTAACATATATTTTACAAATTCCCTTAGCCTTATATTCTTTTTTTTTATCTCTGAAGCTCAGTACCAGAGTTACATTAACAGCATGCTTCCTGAGTAGCAATAACTATATCACAGCGTAATCTAGTAGCTCAGAGGTATGCATCCTTTCATTTCTTATTCCATTTCTATTTCCCCTGGAGGCCAGGAAAGGGAAATTTCCACCTAGGGAGTTCAACATCATTCAGCATTGATGTTAATTGTCCGACAATCCCTTCCACTAGGGAGCCCATATGTCAACCACAGTTAGCACTTACGATTTATCAGTACTCACTTAAAAATGTAAAGATCTTTTTTTCTCTGTCTTTTTTATATGCATTTCAATCACTGGAGTCAAAAGGAGTTGGAAGGCAAATGAAAGAAGAACATTAAAAAAGACACATCTTTTGTCCTTCCAACTCCATAGGGTCAGAGACCATCTGATGATGCTCTTGTCATTTTTGATGGAGGCAGAAGCATCTTTTTCACTCTACACTTGCTGCATGAGATTCAAACACTCTTCTGTCAACAACATAAACAATAATGAGATCTTCTGTTTCCTTCCAGCTATATGTTGCCTGTTGGCAGTCCTGGAGGTTATTGTATGATTAAAATGGCTGCAGATGGAACTCCTCCTGTACAACACATTCTCTCTCTGTCTCATCATCTGTCTCAGGTGAGCCTTCAAAGCATCATATACAAAATGTAGTTACTTGCTTTAATTATTATCCCAACATATACATTTTAATTATTCTCATATTAGGTTGTCAATATTAATTATTAATTGTTTTCCTCCTTTCATTCATTCATTCAGGAAAAACTGATTGTCATAAACTATCCAAGTACGTATTCATTTTAGCCGTCTACAGGATTTCTTACTATAAGCATCCAGAATGCTATTTTTCACTTACTTCCTCAAAGTTCTTGCTCTCTGATCTAGTTGGAAACACCCACTCCTGCTCTCCAGTACATCTAGTAGAGGGCTGACATCAGCCCCCATCCTATTAACCTGTTCCTACCACTGTTGCTGGAGCACTTCCTTGCCTTACTTTCATAAAAGGATTGAGTAGATGAGTACAAGTGGTTGCCCTCTCATAGTTCAAGATGTTAGGATCTTCAGCTCCAATCCCGCATTCTTTAGGGGTTACCTTCTCCTAAACCATTTACAAATCTGGTTTACCAAATAGCCAGACTTCTCTTGAATGAGTACCTACACTGAGCATCTGCCACCAGCAAACAGCAGTAACTTGCTTGGCATGCTTTCCCAATCTTCACTGGAGTCCCAGATTGTTAACAGTTCCTTTTCTAATTATAGAGAGAATCATATTCCCTGAATAACTCAAGCTATGTAATATGCAATTTCAGGATAAGCAATCACCAACTTTTCCCTCATTTTACTCACAGGGGAAGGGCAAGAACAGACCTCAGTCAGGGAATGCAACTACCCTGCCCCTCCAGGGCCCACTTGCCCTAATTGTTCCCTATTTCAATTACTCCCCACAAACTCACTGTGTAGGAACCCTCTGGCCACCTACAGGCCTGTGATTCTACCTTCATGGAAAGTTCCTGTCTCTCCTTTCCCTTTCCTGTCCTTCATTGGTTGGTAGGATGGGAATGAGTTTAGCCAGGGTATCAACCATCCTGCCCACTCAGAACACCTTGCAACCAAGCAGAAATCTCTGACTGCCTTCCTTCCTTACTTCTGCCTAGGGCAAGCAGGGTTTATGTAGGGTGACCTGTATGGTGACCAGATAGCAAGTGTGAAAAATTGAGACAAGAGTGGAAGAATAACAGATACCTATATAAGAAAAACCCCTGAATTTCGGGACTAACTTATAAAATTGAGCAATTTGTTCACCCTACCAAGGCAAAAACTCCAGGTCCTGTTGTGAATTAAATGCCCACTCTCTAGGTGACAACTATTGCCACTGGACTTCCTTGGCTTCTTCCACTGCACCTCTGGAGATTATTTTCAACTTGTTCTCACTAGGACACTGATGGCATCTGAATAGTCCTGGGGTCCTCAACACTTTGTGCTGGCGGGGGGCATGTGACTACATGTAAATGCATGGCAGGTTCCTCTGCTGCCCTTCTCCTTCATGGGCCAGAGTGTCAAAGGGCCTCCCCTTGGGTATAAAGGAACTTGTTGGCTTATGTTGCACTCTTCTGCCAACCAGTCAGTCACAGAATACCCTCTCCCCACCTCAAGTCCACAAGGAGGCTTAGTGATCACAAAGAGGAATGTTATCTTTAAAGGAACCAAGGATTTTCTTTCCACTGCTGACCCAGACAGAACTTCCCCACCTCTCAGGCTGCAGAGGGATGGGGCATTTTCAAATTACTGTTCAGAAAATCCTAATATTAAACTTGTTCTGGTATTAACAAGACTTGTGTGAATTCCTCTAGCACACTGCTTTAGAAATGAATCTCAGCTGAGTTAACTTTGCTTTGGAACTGGACCTTTCTATAGCAGAAGCAGATATTATGTTTAACGGGCCTAAATTTGTGTGACTACAATACTGTGATTAAAATGATTGACCCTAGACACTGAGCAGAATTGACTGAGCTCATTTTATTAGGCACTGTGTCTGACTGTAGTCCTGCAAAATGACCACGATAAAAACAGATGATACTTCCAGCAAGTTACCCTTCCTTTTATAAATTGTACTTGTCCACCTTTCAGAGTCAAATGCATTGCTTAATTCTAATAACAGGCTCACTGCACGGAGACAATGTCTATCTGCAAATACTATTTTAAAAGGCTTGTCCAAAATGATGCTGAAAAATGTCTTTGTTTGTTGAGGGCAGAGGAGCTTGTGATATGGAATGAAGCTGACAAGTGCTGAGCTGATGTCTCTGAATTCCTTTCACATGAGGAATCTGATTTAATTTTAACTGCTCTAGGAGACTTATCTTTTCCCTTCTTCTCTGAATGAAAGGCACTATAGGCAGAGGAGTACCAGCAGGTATTCATGTTTATTGAATATCCAAACTTCACTTGAGATAGTCTGTCAACATAGCCCAAGTTGTGATAAAAAACATACAGGGAAAAGTAAAACAAAATGATTATCACACATGAATTGCGGATCACTCATTGAGATTCTCCTTTTCTTGTATTCCTAGCTTCTTGCAGTTATTAGCACCAAGTAACTATAGTGATGGGCATCTTTAAAGAGCATATAATGATACATTAACTTTCCCCTTGAAACAAACTGCAGGTTATCTATTTTCTTCTGGATTTATGCATGCACTTTCCATTTGTATTAATGGGTATTGTACATGTAGGTACCCCATACAATGACAAACTGTACTGATGTGGTGGTGAACAAATATGTTTGCATTTTCTACAGAGAGCAAACTGGTACAGCAAATATGGTATCCATTTCATAGTCAGCTGAGGAAAGTATGTGTTTGGTATACATATGAGCAGAATGTTAGAGGAAGTAAGAATTATCTGAAGAAATAGATTCAGTTCAATAAGGCTTTAGGGGTTTTGTTCTATTTTTAAATTTAAATTGATTACAAACAGATCTCAAAAGGTTCAAAGGCATCAAAAGCCTCCCAATTTTTGAAAAGCCTTTTCCCACAAACTCTTCATTCAATCCTATTTCTAACAACAACCTTCAGTGCATGCAGGATCTTTCTGTCTCTTCAGTTTGAAGGATCAGTGAATGTTCATCTCAAATCTTACTTTATCTTAATGAGTATGGTCATACCTAAATAAAATCAATATTCAAACAGAGCCCTACATTTGTACAGTGACTAAAAGGTTGGGGTGCCTCCATTTTTGGATACCCAACTTGAGACTTCTTTAAGAAGCCTCATTTTCAGAAAGTGCTGAGCACCCTCCTTCTGAACATCAGGATCCTTTTAAAGTGTGTCTAGTCCTGCATCAGAAACTTGAGGTACACAAAATCCTTAGTCACTACCTGTGAAAATGTAGGCCAGGTACCTTACGCTTTAAAAAAAAAAAAGAGTATTTTTATTACTGAAGTCCCCTATTTCTATGCCTTTCTCACCTCCTTTTCACTTAATTCCTTTTTCCCTTGGGCACCTACATATATATGTGTGTGTGTGTGTGTGTGTGTGTGTGTGTGTGTGTGTACACACACACACACACATATATATATATATACATTTTTAAAGAGAAAGCAAATATTTTTGAAAGCAGGTTTCTTATAATGAAGTAAGTACATCTTGTAGGCATCTTCTTACTGTATCTGAGCACAACCTAGCAGTAGTAAGGAAGGTCATAAAAAAACCACAATGCATTTAATTTTGCAATACTATTCTATGCTATGGCCAGGTGTATTTCTTTTTATTTCAAAAGAGATTCTCAAAAGCCATTTGGCATTCATCTCAATACACCTTTTTTCCCCCAAGCTCATTGTCTTTCTGCCTTGAAGATTTGGGGTTAATGATAGTCTAATAGTAATTTATGAATTTATATTAATCGTGTCTATTGAGCTATTTGTTATGAGTAGCTTATTGTTATTTCTTAATTAGTTATAGACACACACACAGTCAGCAAGCAGTTGTAATGAGTCTTTTGTTGATGTTTTCTCTTGGGTCTCTGCAGAGCACCTTTGGATCATTGTTCCTCGGAAATGTCCCTGCTCAAGCTGAGGTCCACCAGAGTGCAGGGCAGATTCATGGCTACAGAGGCTGCATCAGGGAGTTTCAAGTGAACAACAAAGAACTATTTATCATAGATGAGGCCCTAGATGGGAGGAACATTGAGAACTGCAATGTCCCTGTCTGTGATTATCATCCATGTCGGAATGGCGGTATCTGCACCAGGTAGGCATCAATTTTTGTGATCCTTCATTTACACTGTATGGCAGATAATTTAATCTCTGACATGAAACCATCAGAATAATCTGTATAATAAACAAGCGGTGCCTGGATCTGTTATCTGCAGGGCACTGAATTAAAAATGTGGGATCATCTTGTTCAAATGAGAATATTCACAGACAATAGGAGATATTCATAGGCAATTTATTTAACATGAATTCATGGATTAACTCTGACTTCAGCCATTTCAAATAGAACTTAATATTTAGTTGACCAGAAGACCTCTACTTCTAAGAAACAAGGATTTTTGTTCTACATTTCATACACAAAGTGATCAGATTAGTGCTATGAGATTTATATTAATCTGCCCTCCCTCTCCCCCCCCCACACACTTCTTCTGAAGTCTATTGCCATTGACTTTGATGAGGGCAAGATTAAGGCCTTTGTGTGCATGTATCCTCCACATACACTCTACCCTCTCCTCACTCAATGAAACAAAAGGTTGACCAAGATTGTCCATCTAAGCAAAAGGTATTTAAAATGATTTTCAGCTATTTTAAAATATTCCTATTCCACTTTTGATGTTGCATCCTGACTTCGATTCCTTTTAATGAAAGTCCAGACCTATTTCTATGTTTATGAATCTGGCTTTAAGTGGTTCCTGTTCTTATTCCAGAGCACAGAAACATTGGAATAGAAGTGGGCAAAGAGATGTGGTTAGGTTAGAGCACTGCAAGCCTGCGCCATGCTACAGAGCCAGTCCATCCAACCCTTTGGCTGGGCCGGGCCCGCAGTTCACCATCCTACAGCACTGGCCTGCCCCCAAGTGTCAGCCCCAACCCTGCTGCTGAGGACAGAGTGTCTGCTTGACTGGCCAGCCCGCACCCTATCCCAACCCCTGCCGATGATGACCTGGAAGAGGGCAGCACCAGTGCAACAGCAGAGGGGCAGGAAAGAGCAGAGCAGGATGTTCTTCCAGGCTCTGGCACTGTCCAATGGATTTGGACACAACTGGTTGGACACCACTAGTTGGAGGCCATGCTTCTAATGTTAGGCATGCATGTTTATCCGTTTCTGTCAAGGATGGCCATATTTCCAGCTTTAGATGAGATTTTAGATCATCTACAAAGTGAATAAGTAAGACAAATTAAATGGAGTCTGTCACAGCCCATATACCATGGCTCCCCGTCGACCTAGCACCTGCGTGTGTGGACGCAGGCAGTCGACTTAAGTTTCTAATGTAGAATCTCTAAGTCAGCTTAACAAGGTTGACTTTAAGTCGACTTAAATCGACCTTTTAAGGTCGACTTAACAGAGTCAACTTAGCTTTTCAGGTGTAGACATATCCTAAGGTGCCATGGGACTGCTCATTGTTTGCCGAAAACAGACTAATATGGCTACCCCTTTGAACCCCATCTATATGGATGGATCTTACCTACATTATAATCTTTCCTTTCAAGCTTTTGTAGGTCCCTTTCAGCCCAGATATCTCATATCTAGGCTGGATGAAGAAGACTGTGTAAATGAAGCACCTCTTTCTTTCCCTGTCAATCAGATAGTTCCCCTCTAAGATTGCTATTGGCAACTGACACCTACCCTTCCTACTTAGCCCCTCATGTTTAAGGTTTTGATTTTTTATTGGAGACTGCATATACATCTGGGAAAAGTAAACCTTGCTAATCAAGTTGGAGCCAGATGGGGGCATTCTCTTATACTTAGGTCCAGCCATTGTTCTCTAAAGACCATTGATGTTCTTTGGACTTAATCTTATCTTTGCAACTGTTTCATTTTCTGATTGTTTCCCACTAACATCCTCATTTGATTGACTCTATGCAATCAAACAGGTGTATAGTGAAACAGGTAGACAGAGGTGCATATGATATTTATAAAAAATATACTTCACATAAATCCCTTATTCTTCACAATAAGTTTTATCTAAAGAGTAATGGGATTGATTTTGCAGTCCTTCCTTCAGGCAGACCTACTCAGATAGGATTTATGTTGGTTTCCCTGACAGTTCTGCCCACCTATGGAGCACAGGATTAGAATCATGGAAGGAAAATATCATCATGTTTTTTCTCTCTGTTTCCAAATCAAATAAGCTGAGTTTTCAATTAAAATGTTTACTTTCAAACTGCCAAAGTTGCAGCTTCATCCTGAGAGCTGAAATTGAGTTGGATTCTTTTTTGGGTCACACATCATCTCCACTAATAAAAACATTGGGCCAGGTATTCTGCTGTTGTGAAACAGCATAACTTCATTAGAGTCCTTAGATATCCACTTACTAACCCCAGCTGAGGATCTGCCTCTCTACAATTGGAATTTAATTCAGAATTCTGATGATGAATATCTGAGCTAAGGTAGAAGGTAAATCACTCTCTTTTATTTACCCTGTTTTACTTAGCATCCAGATATGAATTAAGAGTTCTCTATTTCCCTTACAACAGTTGATGACAACTGCTGATTTAGAGTGGTAGAGGTCTCATCTCCTCTTGAGATAGGCACACATGATCCTAGCAAGATCTGCAGGTCTGAGCAGATTAAAAGCTTTTTAGCTTCGAGATCATTGCTCATTCTACAAAATTGAAGTCTGTTGAACCTTAACTGAGGATAAATATGGCTTCATTCCTAGACATGGAAAGCCATGTAAAATACAAATCTGATGGAGATTATGTAAATCAATAGTGTGAGAAGCCCTGAGTTAAAACTAAGGATGAAGTAACCCTTTATTATAGACTCATAGACTTTAAGGTCAGAAGGGACCAGTACGATCATCTAGTCAGACCTCCTGCAAAATGCAGGCCTCAAGACCTCACCCACCCACTCCTGCAATAGGCCACCAACCTATAACTGAGTTATTTACCTCCTTAAATCGTGATTTAAGGACTTTAAGATACAGAGAATTTTATTAAAGGACATGTGTTCTGTAATCCTCTTTGCTGGTTAATTGGAAGGCTAAAGTAACTAAAAGGTTAAAGACTGACAGACATGGAGTGCTTATCTCCTGTTCAGAAAATAAAGTTTTCCCTTTCATCCTGGGCACGCTCCAGTGGCCAAATTTATTATCAGTGATGTGACTGGAGTTACATCAGTAATGAATTTGAATCCCAGGCACATAGGCTATGTCTACCCTGGCAAATTAAGTCAACTTAAGGAGTCTTACATCAACTTAAACAAAGCTGTGTCCACACCAGACTTTCATTAAGTTGACTTAATTAAAGGTTAAATCAACTTAATAAGAAATGCCCATTAGGTCGACTTAAGCCTCCTTAGGTTGACCTAACCCTTCTTTAGGTTGACCTAAGCCCAGTGTGGACGCTTAAGTCCACTTTGTTAAGTTGACCTAAGGGCAGTTAGGTCGACTTAACAAAGTAGGCTTAGTCCACGTCCATAGACATCACTTTGTTAAGTCGACCTAATAAGTCGACTTAATAAGTCGACTTAATAAGGTTGATTTTAAGTTGACCTTATTAAGTCAACTTAACAAAGTTGACCTAACTTTTCCTGGTGTAGACATAACCATAGAGACCCATTGCTTCAATAGTCAGATCATCCTCATGAGCCAATCCAAAAAAAAAGTCATGCATGACTGAACTGCTGTAAAACTGCTGCCAGAAATAACTTGTGTACAGGCTGGAAGTGAAAGATAGTCCGGAGCCCTGAGTATTGTCCTCAACCCAAGAAGATATAATCTTAGAGCTTTATTTAAAATTCATTTTTTGCCAGATAAAACAATTAAATAGCAATTTGAGTGTGTTTACAAAACTGAAATAGTTTAGTGTTGTCTACAGTTATGCCAGTTATATAGCTCATGTTGGCTGACAGGAGAAAAAGATATTTTTCATTATTTTGTATTATTTGAATGTCATAGAACAATACTGGACCATTCACCTCTGGAAAGTCATAAGCATCAAATATCTGCTAAGCTTTAATAACCCATTAAACATTGAACTCGAAACTCAGATCTCTACTCCTTGGCTTAAAATAAGACTAGTGGGAGATAAAATGTATTTTTTATGTTTCTGATACTTTGTTCCAGAGGGATTTGAGGATACTAGGATATATTACTAGAATTTAAGAACTATAATCAAGCATCAAAGTCCTATTATAATTTGTCTGTACAGCTCCTAACACAAAGTACACAGTTCCTGTCACAAAGAGCTCAGTATCTAGGGTTATGTGTACACTTGAAAAGTTAAGTAGAAGTTATGAAGTCGACTTAATAAGGTTGACTTGAAGTCGACTTAAAGTGGACCTTATTAAGTTGACTTAACAGAAGTGGACTTAACTTTTCAAGTGTAGACATGGCCCCTTTTCGACCTTATTAAGTCGACTTCATGTTATAAGTCGACTTAAAAAGGTCCACCTAGGCACTACTCCATGTCTCCACTGGCTTAAGTTGACTTAATAAAGTTGACTTAAGCGCTAGTTCTAATTAAAATGAGGTGTTATTTATTCAAACTAACTTTTCCTTAATTCAACTTAAGGAGCAGCTTAAATCGACTTAAGTCAATTTAAGGAAAGCCCAGTGTAGATGTGGAGTAAATTAAGTCGACTTAATTGTAAGTGTAGACACATCCTAGGTGTCACAGCAAGTGGACAAAACAGTCAAAATCAGCAAAGGTGAGAAAAATTAGGTAACAAATGAGGAGAGTTCAGTAAAAAGAATGGAAGTTTCATATTGTCTTATTCTCCTACATAAGCTAAAATCATAACTTCATAGAAATTTAGGACTGGAAGAGACCTAAGAAAGTCATCTTGATCAGCCCCTAGTGTTCAGGCAGGAATAAGTATGCCTAGAGCATCGCTGACGGATGTTTGTCTAAAGAGGTCATGAAATCCTCCGGTGATAGGTATTCCACAACCTACCTACGTAACCAGTTCCAGTGATTTTAACCATCCTTTCAATTAGAAAGTGTTTCCAAATATCTAACGTAAATTTCCATTTCTACAAATTAATCCAGTTACTTTTTGTTTTATCTTTGGAGGACATGGAGAACAACTGATCACCATCATCTTTATAACAGCCTTTTAAATATTTGGAAACTGTTATCACGTGGCCCTTCAGTATTCTCTCTCTTAAGCTAAGTTTGCCCAGTTCTTTCAACCTTTTCCTATAGGTCTTGTTTCTTAAACCTCTTTTCATTTTTATTTCTCTCTTCTGGACTCTGCAATTTGTCAACATCTTTGTTAAAGTGTGATACCAAAAGCTGGATGCCAGCTGAGGCCTTATCAGTGCTGAGTGAGAAATCACCTCGTGTGTCTTACTGTAATGCCAGCATGTTTTCTTGCCTCAATGTCAGGGAACACAGGTCTCACAGTATTCGGTTCCCCATGCTGCTTACACTGCAAGGCTATGTCTACACTTGCACTTTTAAGTCGACTTTAACTAAGTCGAGTTAACTAAGTCAACTTAGTCGACTTAGTTAAGTCGACTTAGTGGGCTTGATTCTATTAACCTTGCTCCTCAATTAACCTTGCTCCTCCTCTCAGGTAATGCCTAGGTGAACCTAAATGGCATCTCTTGTCCTCATTAACCTTATCAGGACTGGTGTGGAATATACACCCCATAATACTTACATACAATACTCCTGTTACTATTCACCAGAATGACATTTGCAAATTTGACTCAGTTGTCTTGGGGTTAAACAGGGACTATGGATTTTTCTCGCATTACAACAAGTGATTTGACCTCCCCCTCCTCTATGTGCTGTTCCCCAGTGTTTTGAATCCTAACACCTATTTTGATTTGCTGTTGCAGCCTGACCTGATGCTATGTCATACACTCCCCTGCATTTAATTTCCTCCCACTCTGTAACTTTCCTATCTTCAAAGCGTCTGACGAAGTGGGATTTTCTCCCACGAAAGCTCATGCGATAAATAAATCTGTTAGTCTTTAAAAGTGCCACAGGACTCTGTTGTCTTTCTACAATAGACTAACACAGCTACCCCTTTGGAATTTCACTACTCCCATTCAATTTGTGATCCATGATAGCCCTCAGAATTTTTTTCTGCTGTATTGCTGCCTAGTCTATTACTTCTCATTTGGCAATTTGTGCATTCACTTTTTCTTTCCTAACTGTACTAAGCACAGCTTTGTTCCTTTTTCTCTCTTCATTGCTTTATTGAATTTCATCTTAATGATTTTGGACTAATTCTCTAATTTACTGTGATCATTTCAAATTCTAAATCTGTTCTTCCAAAGTGCTTGCAACCCCTTCCATCTTTGTATCTTCTACAATCTTTATAAGTTTGCTACCCATTTCACCTTCCAGATCACTAATGAAAGTGTTGAATAGTATCAGATGCAGGATGGATCCAAACAGAAAAGAAAATGTTGTAAGACAGACTTTTAGTTGTTTAAATATAAAGCTTATGCAACGTGTTAATCTACAAGCCTCAAAATTAAATACTCAGAAGATTACTCTGATAGTTGCTTTTAATAATAGAGATATTATGGTGATGTGCTACAAACACATGAAAATAAATGTCACTATGTACTACAAAGTGACTATTAGATAACATGTAGAAACACTGACTTCAGTGCAGGTATATTACTTTAGTGTAAATGAGAGCCAAATTTCTCCTATACTTTATATTTGTTTCAAATTGTCAGTGCATAAAATGTCACATAGGCTTTGTCTACTTAAAGTCGACCTTATTAAGTTGAATTAACAAAAGTGGACTTAACTTTTCTAGTGTAGACATAGCCCCTTTTCAACCTTATTAAGTTGACTTAACACTTTGAATCAAGGAAATGCTTAAGTCGACTTAAGGAAAGCCTAGTGTGGACACGGAGTAGTTTAGGTCAACTTAAGTCGACCTAACTTTTAAGTGTAAACGCACCCATAGCATTGCACAATTCTAATATAAGTCTCAAAGAACAGTTTTAATATGAGAAGAGGAAGTGAAGAATTAATAGAATTTAAGGGTTGAATGAGCAAATAAGCTATAAATATGTAAGTCTTGTGAAATGTCTACTTTTCAACAATCTGTCCTTCTAGGCTTATTATAGCTTTATCCCCCTTGACTGAGAGAGAAACAAAATAACTGTATGTGGTCATACTGGTCTTTCTTTTTTCAGTATTGCATATAAAGCAATAATCAGCATGAAAATCTATTAGTATTTTGTGAATGTATCCAACTGCATTTAACAAATTCTGGGCCAGATTTTGTATTTGCTGTTCCAGTGTAAATTCAGAATAACCTCAACAACTTTATCATTCCTCCAGATTTACACCAAGTTACAATTAGAAATTGCTTGATGCTTTTGTTATTTTCAAATTATACTTGGATAAGTATACATCACCTAACACAAAATAAAGATGTTATGCAAATTTAACGCATCTTTTGAGCAAAGGCCATGGTTGTAAACAAGATAAAACACATCCTGCATTGGATATTTATAACCAAAATATGTGTTATGATAGCTCAGGTCATTTTGATGCAACCCAAAATTCTTGCTACTTTTCTCTTGCATGATAGTTATTCCAGTGGCGTTTCTAAGAGAGCTCATTCTTTGTGTTGAAAGGTATTGAGGTAAAAGAGTACTCAGATGCATTGTTAAATAAGCATTGTACCATTCTTAGTAGCATCACATGATTTTGCATTTCATCCTTTTATGCACTGTAAATCTGTATCAAAACTACTCCTTTTTTGGAAAAAGAAAATTAAATTTAGTTTTGGAACCAGTGTTGCTGAAGAACACTTTCTGAGGATGAAACCTGCTTGGATTTTAAGAAGAGAGGTTGGTAAAGGGCTTGGAAAAGTTAAAAAATAAAACACCTGAATGTTTTATATGCCTCTTATTCACATAGTCCAAGTGCTACAAACTGGGTTTGGCAGTAATTAGAAAAGAAACATCAATGCTGGGAAAATATCTCATAAAATTATTATACTAGTAATTTAGGTGATTGTCTCAGAAGCACCACTAGTAGTGATTGATTAACAAATTCATTTCAGACTGCATAAGATTTCATAAAAATGTAAACATACATGAGTTTAGTTTTCATAGTGCTGAATACAAGTTGCAAGTTAATTACTCCCACAACCAAGCATGTTTTCAATGTCTCAAGCTATTCTCACAGCAATTATTCTTACCGTTGTTGTTCTCCATTTATTGAACCAGCAGATGGGTCCATTAATATTAATCAATTAATTAAGACTGAAAAATCAAACTCAATTAACAATAAATTTCAAGAGAGAGAGGCTTATTGTCAGACTTCAGGCCTCAAGAACACCATAATTATCAACATCCTCAAGAAACCCAATTTTTCAAAGGTGAACTCCTGAAATTTTAAGAAGGTGCCTAAATCCCATTTTAGGTTCCACTGGAATACACAAATCTGCCTTTTGGCTGCCGCCAAACCTATACGTATCTCTATAGGTGTAAAACAGACTGTTTAATATTTCCAAAGGGGTCCATAACGTCATTCAAAATTTTTAGGGGTCCACAAACGCAAAAATGTAGAAAACCACTTCCATAGCCCAATGGTTAGGTAATTCACCTATGAGGTGATACGTCCCTGGTCAGTTCTCTTCTTTTCTCAGTTGGAGGGAGGAATTGAGCCACATTCTTGATGAGTACCCTAACCAATGGGCTAAAATGTTATGAAAAAGGTTCTCCTGCTGACTTCTGGCTTCTTGCAATCTTGAAAAACTGGCATAGATAACTAACTTCAAAGACTATTGCTATGAGAGAGAAAGGGTATAGCATACACCCTTGTCATCAGCATCTCGCACTGGCTACCTTAGCCAGCTCCCTGCCTGGCATGTTGTTTTGTTTTTATTTTATTTTCTTCTGTTCTGTTTTATGTGAAGCATAGGTAAGGTTCCATCTCATTCATTATATATAGAGAGATGCTTAAGCACCTAATTCAGGCTTTGAGAACAACAGTGATTTTCCAGGCATCTATAGTTTAGGTGCTGTCATCTGACATCACAACACCTAATTCCTTTTGTACATCCAGGCCTATCTCTCTTGGAAGCTAAATCAAGTACTGAAGGGTCCTTTTTGAACCAAAAAAGAAAAAAGCTCCTAATATCTCTGATGTCTTTTGTGTCTGATTTGATAAAATATTTGCCCATTTTCAGCACATTGTGAGGTCATGCAGTTCTTTGTAAGTTTGAAAAAATGATTTGCTGTCCTTGAAATTCATCCCATGCTATTTCTTAATGTTCATCTTACAAAGACCTTAAAGTATTTTCAAAGAAAAGGATTACAGTTTGCTTCTTAGTTTTCTTGTAATAAAAAATTTTATGGTGAAACTTAATTAAATGACAAACTCTAGAACCCCATTTATTGCATTAATCTGGATTGAATTACTTGACAAATCCACTCACTTGTTAGCCATATAAATTTGAGGTTAGTGAAAATAACCAATAGAATTAAAATAAACACTATTTTCTTTAGTTATCCTCTAGATACATAGAAAGAATGGGAAAATTGGAATAAAATGTATTCTTCAAGCCTGTAGAACCAGAAATGAGATCAAACTAAACCATTCTGAAGATTCTAAAATATAACAACTTTTCAGCCTCTTATTTTCTATATCTCCAGATTTCTGTACTTATGGGTTCTGGCCAAGAACAAAACCAGAAGAAGCTTAGAAATAGCAGAGCATGATTCTATGACATTTCCAACCTGACACTGTAGATGAATAGATTCAGTTGGACAAAGCATTCAGAGTTTTGAGTTTGGTCCAGAGTCTGAACTATCCATTCCATAGGAACCAACAGTTGCATCATCCCATTTTCCTTCCCCTCTTTGATTACCGTCTTTCCCATTTCCAACCTGCAATAACTTCTGATTATTCCATCCAGTTCATCTCCATCCAGTTCACCTCCATCCATCCATCCATCCATCCATCCCTCTTTCTTTTCTCTTTTCATGATGAGTTCCTGGGAGAGGAAGTTATCTCTCTTCTACACTTAGTGACCATAGTAGAAGCAGTTCTCACCAAATATAAGGGAAAGGGTTTCTATTCCAAGTACTTTCTGATTGCCAAAAAGAATAGGGTCTGGAGATCGGTATTAGATCTTAGACATCTAAACAACTAAGTGAAATAGCAGAAGTGTGACACTTACAGTTGTAATTCCTCCCTTGTTCCTGGGAAAAGGTTTCTAAAGCTCCACCTTCAGGCTGTGTAATTCCATGTAATGATTTACCTCAGTCAGAAGAGATTTCTTTATTTCACAGTCAACAACAATAAATTTCAGTACTTTTGGCCTTTCCTCTGCACCAAGAATATTCTTCAATATCATGACAGTCACAGCTGCCCACCTACATCAACTGAAGATAAGTCTTCCTTATCTCAACAATTCACTCCTCAGGGATCAATCTTACCAAGAGGTTCTATCAACAGTATATATAACAAAGTCTGTCCACAGATGATGTTTCCAACTCTGATTTGAAAAATTCACTTTGACTGTACTGCAGCAGATAGATTTCATAGGAGCATCTCTGGATGTCTACTTACAGGCATGCTTGTGAACCTAAGGAATCTCATTTCAAGATTTCACATAATTCCTCAAAACTCAGCAAGAAATTCTATCTATTAGGTTATAGGGCCCCTTGCACTTTCGGAATCCAATATGTCAGGTTACATCTTTGATGCTTCCAGGGAAGGATAGTTTCTGCATTGAATAACTATTATCTAGATAAAAAGATGTCTGTTCCCCCTTAGGTTCTGGTGTCACTCAGTTGGTGGAAGGACCCTTCCAAGGTTTGGGTCAGAATCCCTTCCATTCAGGCAACTCCTTTGCTAGGAATGGAGGGGCATATTGAGGATCACATATCAGCCAAGGCAAATGATCTCCACAAGACTGTCTTCTTCCCATCAACCTTTTAGAGCTGACACCAGTCAGGAATGCTTAACTAATTTTCTTCCAGTGATCAGAGCCAAGTCTGTCAAGGTCATGGCAGACAATAGAGGCTGCATGTTCTAAATCAAATCTCAAGGCAGCACCTCTCTCTTGTTCTGTGCTGAAGCAATAAAACTCTTGAACTGGTACATAGCCAACCCAATGGCCATTTTCCACTTTCTTCCTTCCCAGTACACAGAATACTATTGCCAATCACATTAGCAGACATTTCTCCCAGAATTATGCATGGAAGTTATACTCATGAATTGTCAGAAACATATTTCAAAGCTCAGTGGTTCCAGGAGTGGAGCTCTTTGCAACTGCCATCACCAACCAAAGTGCAAAAAAATTTTCTTCAAGAGAGGGACTAAGACTGTCAATCAATAATAGGGGATATCTCCTGTATTTCATGGACAAGAAGCCTTCTTTATGTATACCTACTAACACCATTACTTCTGAAAGTACTGAACAAGGTCAAACAAGACAGGGCCAAGGTCATTTTAATTGCATTGACGTGATGGAGACAACTTTGGTACCCTACCTCATTCAACTTGCTTCTCATCTTTTACTGAGATTTCCAATCAGCTGTTACCTTTTGCCTCAGGATGCCGGTTAGACTTCACCCCAGTCTGGAAGTTTTGCAACTCCAGCCACAGCTCTTTGATGATTCTTGGAGATAAAGACTTAATGTACATAGCATATGAACCTTCAGAAATGGAGGATATATAACCTCTGGTGTACTCACCGACAGATTTCTCCTTCGTGGTCTTTTCTTTCCACTATCCTAGGCTACCTATTAGAATTTAAATGATCAGGTCTCACTATGCGTTCTGTCAAGGTTCATTTGGCAGAGAACTGATTAATCTTTTTCCACAAATTAGAGAACCTGCTCCATCCTGGGACTTGAACTTCATCCTAAATTATTTTAAGAAACACCTCTTTGAATCTTTCCTTAGATGTTTGTTGCTTCATCTATCCATGAAAACAGCATTTCTGGTGAATATAATTTCTGTTTGGCAGCCAAAGAACTGTGGACTTTACTGTCAGATCACCTTTTACAATGGTCTTCAAGAAAAAGGTTTTATTATGACCACATCCTAATTTTCTAGCTAAATTATCTTCTGAATTTCATATTAACTAGGCTAGTCATCTCCTAGTATTTTTCCTGAAACTACATCAGATGAGGCAGGAAAGCTGTCTTTCATACCTGGGATGTCAGAAGGGCATTAGCCTTCTACCTAGACAGAACCAAACCGTTCCAAAATTCTCCCAGAATTTGCTTCAACTGCAGATGTAGTCAAAGAATCTACAATGTCTACCCAAAGACTTTTGGGTAAATTATTTCATGTGCTGACTTTGCCAACATTCAACTTCCTTCTAGAGTGTTAGCTTATTCTACAAGGTCACAATCTACTTCACAAATGTTACTTAAAAATGTTCCAGTTGCTGAAATTTGGAATGCTGCAACCTGGACTTCAATATATATTTTGTCCAAGCACTATCTTTTGATGCATCTTGATCAGATGTAGCAGTTGGCAATGTAGTTCTGTCTTCAGCTTTAGACTCTGTTCCAAAGTTCCTTCCTCCCTGTGGTGATATCACTTAGGAGTCAACTGAAGTGGTCCACCCATAGAAATGCTACTTAAAGAACAAGAAGTTACTCACCTTGTGCAGCAACTGGAGTTTTTTGAGATGCATGTCCGAATAGGTGTTTATTACCTGCCCTCTTTCCTATCTGCTTCAGTGTTTTCTCTGCAGGACTTTGTAGTAGAGAAGGAACTGAGGGTGGTTTGCCCACACAGCCCTATATATAGGTGCATGCATGAGCCAAATGGACACTGCTAACTGAAAAATCTCTCATCTAAGGCATATGAGGATGCAAGCACACCTAAAGTGGAACACCCACAAGGACATATATTCTGAAGAATTCCATTTACTGCATAACATGAGTAGTTGCTCCTTCTTTCGAATGTGTACATCTCAGTAGGGCTTTGCTGAAGACAAAATGCCATTTAAATTGATTTTAACTGATTTCATTGCTGCCATCCTTACATGTTGATGAATGTGGGAGATTATTTTGCCATATGGGAGCCATTTTATACAGAAGTTTGTATTTCAGTAAGTGACTGGCAAGAAACTAAGCTTTCCTAAGATTTCACATTCTCTAAGAAAGAAGACACTTCCTTATTACCCAGGCCCCCAAAAATTCATATAATAGTATGGGGCATGTGAAAGAGTTAAAATGTTTGGGTTAATCAAAATGATCAAGATCATATTCTACACATATTCATTACATCATATTTATGTGACAAGGTCAAATAAGTAAAGGGGAAAAATCCATCTCCAATTTGCTCTGCCCTTAGGTAATAATACATAGAAAACTCATTTATTCTGATTGATCATTCTGGGAACAAGAGACCTCACTGGCTAATATCCTGTCTGAAAACTATCCTTTTACCACCTTCCTTATATAAAACCTGCATTTCTACTACCAGAGTTTCTTGAGATGAGGGAACAGTGAGGTGAAATTTTAACATGCATTTTTCCCCCATGAAGCATATATAGCAATTTGCTCTAATGCACAGGTTTCCTCAGGTTTGTATTTCAAGACTGACTTAATATAACCAGATGTTTTAGTTTGCAACTAAAGGTATTAATTTCCTTTACCACTTCAGAATTCTATTTCTCAAAATGAGAGTAACATAGACAAAGGAAATGCCAAACCTGATCAGATCTTTGTTCTATAAAGTTTAACAAGTGTCTGACAATAGAATAACCAATGCTTTAGAACATGACAAAAAAAGCCATAATGCCTTTAGCCAGTCTTGAAATGCTAATGGGTGATGAAAACAGTAAAACATGAGATCTGCTAGTTTACACACCTATAAACATTATTAGTCATTAAATTATCCAGCCTTTTTAAAAATTGAACATACACATTTTAGTCCACTCCAGCTGTGAAATTCCTTAACGGAGATTAGAATGTGCAGTGACCATTTTCTGAGAACATCCTTTCAGATTTAGTTTCAAAACTCACCTTCCCATAGAAATCTTCATACAACAATGAATTCTGATGTATAAATAATAGAATTTAAAATCAAAGCCAAGTAATAGCGCCTGAATGTAGGAGACATGAAGAACAAGATTATTTTATTTTACATCTAGAAAGTATAGTCATGAGTGTATTAGAAATACTTCAGAAAATAAACATGTTCTTGGAGGCACAGCATTAATCTTAGGTTACTGTAAAAGAGCTAGATAGTACTAAGCCATGAAAGGAGCAGATAAACCAAGATTCCAAATATAAATAAGACTTTAGCTTCCTAACTGTTTAGACAATGTTCAAGCTGAACACACAATTCACTAAGTGTTTATAAATCATCTCATTCATTGGCATTTTAACCAGAGATACTGCTATGGTACTGCCAATCTCACTATATGTGGCTATTGAAATACTTTGAGGTACTATTTTAACAGCAATCGAGTTAACATGATTTAAATCAATTCCTAGAAATATTATGTAGTAACATTTTCTGAGAATTATAGGACAAGCAAATCAGTATTAGTGACATTATTGGCTTGCAGAAGGGGGATTTTCTCATCTGGAAAGACATCTGAATACAAGGCACTATCCAGGATAAGCAAATTCTACCTTCAGCTACAGTTAGTGAGATACCCCTCTAATTTGCTTTCACACAACTGGAAAGGTATATTGTAAATTCCTACACTTCAGGGTTAAAGAAAATCCTTTTCTCTACTTTAGATAAATCCTGTAAAATGTTGTAGAAAATATTGTCTTTCTTTTCATGTTAATAAGATCTTTACCGATTTTTTCATGCACAAGTACAGTGTATATATAAAATGCTAATCACATGCTATTCTTTTTTAATACTGAATAATTATCCTCATAATGTTTCACAGATAATTTTTCCCAATGAAGTTTATAAAATTTCTTTAGAGAATTAGCATATGCCCTAGCTTTCTATCATTCAAAATTTACTGCTTTGTGACACATAAAAAAAATATAACTTTTTATTAGTTATATTGCAGTATGACTGTTTATTACAATGCATTTTACATAGTGCAAATTATACACTGGTCTACTAGTGATAGATTTTCAGACTCCAAATTCACAGTGGAAAAAAAAGATAATGAAATTTCGGAGCTGACTAACTTGACCAACCAGAACAGTGGTGAACATCATACTTTCAAAGTCCCTGTCCTCAGGAGTTTTTCACTGAAAGGAAAAGTGAGGTTTATCACAGGACAGATTTTTTGTTAGGGTTTAGAGCAGGGGTAGGGAACCTTTTTGTCTGAGAGAGCCATGAATGCCACATATTTTAAAATGTAATTCCGTGAGAGCCATACAATATGTTTAAAACTAAATACAAGTAAATGTGTGCATTTTATGTTTTAATTAATTGAATTTGAATTACTTTTAATTGAAATTTAATTTTAGAAAGGTTTTTAAAAAACCTTTAAAAAAGGTTTTTAATTAAAATTAATTTTTAAAGGTTGGGGGTTTTTTAAAAGGAAGGAAAAAAAGAAGGGAGGAAGGAAGGAAGAGAGAGAGAGAGAAAAAGAGAGAAGAAAGGAAAAGAGAGAGAGAAAAAAAGGAAGGAAGAGAAAAAAGAAAGAAGGAAAGAAGTAGAAAGAAGGAAGAGGAAGGAAAGAAGAGAAAGAAAGAAAAAAGAAGGAAAGAAAAAAGAAGACAAAGAAGGAAAAAAGAGAAAGGAAGAAAAAGAGGAAGAAAGAAAAAAGGAGGAAGGCAAAGAAAGAAAGAAAGAAAGAAAGAAAGAAAGAAAGAAAGAAAGAAAGAAAGCCAACGCCGCCGGCGGGGGAGGACCCTACCGCGGCCCTGGGAAGCCGCCGGTGGGGGGGGGGAGCAGACCCCAGCCCTGGATGCTGATCCCGGCCCCTGCTGGGAGGCCGGGGCCATGGGTTAGCCCGGCCCCAACCCCGGGAAGGAGGCAGTCGGGGGGTGAGAGCCCGGGATCCCGCCGCTGCCGCAGCCACCCCGCTGCCCCGGCTGTGTGAGGCAGGCAGGCAGGCCCGCGCTCCTGATCTGATCCTGCCTGTCCCACCCTGGGGGTGGGGAGGGCCAGCCCAGAGGCCGGGCGCAGGCTAGGTGTGCCGCGGCCCCGGGGTTTGGAGGGAGCGGCGGGTCTGCCGGGCTGCGCGGGGGTCCCTCACTGCTGCGCAGGGGGGTGCGACGGCCGCTGCGCGGCCGCGCGCCCGCGCAGCTTAGAGGGAACACTGGCAGCGAGCCAGATGCAGCCATCAAAAGAGCCACATCTGGCTCACGAGCCATAGGTTCCCAACCCCTGGTTTAGAGAGACCTCTGAAAAAATCTTACTTCACCTTTGGCACCTCACATGGGTAACAGTCCAACTGAATTTGGAAGCCTGGATGTGAGAAATCCACTTGACACAAAAGATTAGCTTTTTTCAAAACTTGCTTCAATAAGTCTATTTGTTTTTTTAAGTTCACTTTCCAGAAAGAGAGAAAATTGGACTGGAATTTTTGTCCATTAGACCTCTCCATAAATCCAGCTGGAACTATTTGTTGCTGCTTGGATTTAGTACAAATGGGCACTAGAAACAAAATTGCTGGCTTTAGGAGAGATTCAACATAAACAATTATGTCAACTGAGTTACTGAGGCTCTCAATCATCAAACATACAAGGAATTAACAGTTCTTCAACTGCTTTGTCCTTACATATTTCACTATGGAGTTCATGGGGTTGAGATAATGATTTCTAAAGATTAAGCTGTTTTAACTAGTAAAACTCAGAGAACAGGGGAAGAAAAAAAAGTATCAAGCCACCAAAGGGAAGAGATCTTAGTCTTCTTCACTGAGTCATTCCTTGGGAGGCCACAAAACTTCCAAATCTCACCAGAAACCAATAGCTTAAGGCCCAAGAAAAGTCCCTTACTCATCCAATCAGGAATGGTCACCTTTCTCCTTGATACCATAGAAAGTGCTAACCCACTAATATCCTTGGTACCACGTGCCCTGATACCAATGCATTTCATATGGTATTGGCTTACTTGATACCAAAATCATATATTGACTTCATGGTCTATTTAGTACTAGGCTCTGTTGGGAGCAGTAGTGAAGATACCTCTTCCAGCACCAACTGCTGCTTCTACAACAGCACTGAGCATATTAGTGATACTGAACAAAGAGAAGTCTGAGGGAGTTCCCAGAACACCAGCTGGAACATTTCTTCCTCTCCAAGAGGGCCAATCTTTTTCCTCCTCAGGCTCTGGTGAATGTAGGGAAGTGACACCAATTTGTTTCCCAGAGTCTAAATATTCTAGATTTGTGAATAATAGTAATCTGTTGAATTGATGTTGTTTTCTGTATGGGGTTGTGTGAAGTAAAACCTGTGGTTAGACATGATAAATTGCTGTAATATCTGAGGATTCTGTCAAGGCCCATTTGGTTGCTAGAAGTCACTATGGAATGTTTGTTCAAATTCCAGAAGTGGTGTGATGACTTTTGGAAGGCAGAATTGAAGTTTGCCACCTTGATAGTAGGTTGTCCCGGGATCTCAATGAAGGTAAAAGTAATGGATTGTCAAGACACTAGAGACTCACTCTCCAATGGGGACTGTATGGGTCCAGGATATTGGGAAGGTGATATTGAGACCAAGTTTGAAAAGGAAGACTGAAGTGTGATCTGCACTAAGACATTCCTGTACTTGAGAGAGTAGTTCTAGATGAAGAGTAACTGAGTTCATTCATGGGTTCACTTATCATTAAAAAAATTAGGGTTTGTTAACTAAGTCTCAGTGGAGCTGTGATGACTGGGTTTTCCTCCAGCGGCCTTTGAAAATTCAATACTTATCAGTGAGTACAACGCTGCCAATGACAGGTTCATGGAATAAGGGAACAGTCAGTGGTGACACAGAGTAAAATTTCTAACTCTGAACCTTGGTGATGACACAGCAGTTACAGAAGCCCAGCACATAGGAAGTGTGGCTGGTGACAGGCCGGTACCCAGCAGAGGAGGAGTTGAGAGCTCATTTTTATTAACTCAGATATAAAAGCTCAAAGAATACTAATCCTTGGTACCAGACACAGTGGCAACCTTCTCCATTTGCCTATCCACACCTTGACCTCATTGGGCACTGTGAGCAACTTCCTCAAAGTAAGAGGTTAGTTCCTGCATCCTAATCAAGGTTCATTCCCTGCCAGTGCACAAAAGGGCATTGCAGCCAATGCAATTTTCACTATTACCAAGTGAACAAACTGATTAGGTTTCTGATAGTGATTTACAGGCAACATACCATTTTCTAATGAGGCTATGGTACTCACATTATCTGTTCAACCTCAGATCAGTACCAAGACCCACAGGCTATGTCTACACTTGCAAGTTAGTTTGAATTAAGGAAGCTTAATTCGAACTAACTTAAGCCTTGGCCACATTAGGCTTTCATTAGTTCGAATTAAGGGCTTCCTTAATTCGAACTAATAAATTTGATTGCTTAGTTCAAACTAACCCTTAATTTGAAATAGTTAGTTCGAATTAAGTCAATGTGGCCATATTAGTTCCAACTAACTGATTAGTTTGAACTAATCGGCAGATTGACCTTCATGCAACTGACTAATTCGAACTAAGCAAGTGCCCTCCATGAACATGGCTAGTTTGAACTACCATTCTAGTGGGGCCATGCTAGTTTGAATTAAATTAATTCAGACTAACTAAAATTAGTTTGAATTAGTTAGTTCGAATTAACTAATTTGAACTAGCTTTTGTAAGTGTAGACATAGCCACAGACTTTAAGGCCAGAAGCAACCCCCATGATCATCTAGTTTGACCTCCTGCACATTGCTCGCCACAAAGCCTCACCCACCTACTCCTATAATAGACCCATAAGCTCTGGCGCTATGTAAATGAAGTTGTCAAGTAATGCTTTAAAGACTTCAGGTTACAGAGAATGCATAATTTATTCTAGTTTAAACCAGGAAGTCACCCATGCCCTATGCTGCAGAGGAAGGTGAAAAAATCCCAGGGTTGCTGCCAATCTGACCTGTTGGAAACTTCCTTCTTGGTGATCAATTACCTGCTGAGCATGACCTACCACCTAGACAGCTGGGAAAGAGTTCCCTGTAGTAAATCAGAGCCCTCCCTGTCTAGTGTTCCATCACCAGCTGTTGGGGATATTTGCTACTAGCAGTCACCAGTGGGCCACATGCTATTGTAGGCAATCTCCTCATAGGGTTCTCCTCCATACATTTATCAAGCTCAGCCTTGAAACAAGTTAGGTTTTTGCCTCTGGTACTCCCCTTAGAAGCTTATAACAAACTTAATTTATCTGGGTGATATCCTAGGTCTTGAACCCAGGCCTGGGAGTACCAGCACCTGATGGGCTGAGAAGCTTGTACTATAGACTCAGCCAAAGCACCATACATGGGACCCCTGATTGGAGGATTGCTTAACTTCCCTAATTAGTCCAATCATGTTATTTAAGCCAAAAGAAGGCACAGGCACTTGTCTCAACAAGAAGATAATTTCCTATTATGGCTGTATCAGATCCTGCCTGTGTCTGCTTCCTACTCTACTCTTGGCTCCTGCTTCATCCCCACTGGCCCATCTCTTGTGTCACAGGGCTCTTGCTCAAACCATGTCTCTCCTCCAGACATCAGTTACCAGTCCTCGCTCTGACCCTTCATCTTCCACCCATTAGACCTGATTCTTTTTTGGATTAATACAGCCAGCAGTAAACCTGTCAGCCCTGTAGTATATGGGTTAGCACAGGAACCAGGGAACCCAGCACACTTTGGTTTGAATCCCCCTGGGGATAAAAAGCTGTTCTTCACAGGATTTGATTTGATCTACTTTTAGTCTTGATTGAAAAATAATATTTAAAAAACCAAGTTTTTTTTTAGAACAGATAACCTTAAAACCAACACACTAAAAGGGACAAAACAAGTACAGAAGTAATTCAGATGGGTCAGACTTCTTGTACGAGTGTAGTATGTACAGTGATCATCCAACCTTTTGCAAACAAATGCATTTATGGTGCTTAGATCACCTAATACAAGAAGTCTGACCCACCTCAATTACTTCTGTACTTGTTTTGTCCCTTTTAGTGTGTTGGTTTTAAGGTCATCTGTTCTAAAAAACCTGTTTTTTATATATATATTATTTTTTTCAAGTTGATGGTTGATGGCCAGTTTACATCCATTTGTTCTTTGTCCAAATTGGCATTAACTTAAATAACTCCTCTCCCTCCCTGGTGTTTTTCATTCTGTATTTATAGAGAGCAATCACATCTATCCTCAGCCTTCATTTGGTTAGAATAAAGAAGCCAGGCTCCTTGAGTCTCTTCTCATAAAGTAGGTTTTCCATTCCTCTGATCATCCTAATAGTCTTTTTCTGCACCTATCTGAGTTTGAATTAATCTTTCTTAAACACAATAGACCAGAATTGCACATAGTATTCCAGATGAGGTCTCACTCTTCCCTGTCTCTTCTTCACCTGATGTATCCTAGGATTGTGTTATCCTTTTTCAAAGCCACAGCATATTGGCAGCTCATTGTCCTCCTGTAATCAACCAATACATCTAGATATTTTTCTTCCTTTGTCACATACAACTGATATGTCTCCAGTTTATAGCAAAAATTCTTGTTGTTAGTCCCTAAGTGCATAGCCTTGCACATTGCATTATTAAATTTCATGTCAAATCTATTATTACAGTTTTCAATGTCATCCAAATCTTCTTGTATGATAGTCTAGTCCTTCGCTGTGTTGGCAATACTTTTCAAGTTTGTTTCATCTGCAAATTTTATTAACACAGTCCCACTTTTTGTGCCAAGGTCATTAATGAAAATGTTAAATTAGATTGTTCAAGATTGATCCCTGAAGCACTCCACTAGTAACGTTCCTCCAGCCTGACAGTTCACTTTTCAGTACAATCCAATACAGTCTCCCAATTAACCACTTCCTTATCCATCTTGTACTTCTTGTATTACTCCCCAACTTCTCCAATTTAATTAATTTCCCATATGAACTGTATCAAATGCCTTACCAAAATCTACGTAGGTTAAATTTATTAAATTTCCTATTTCTACAAAAAATCAGTTACCACCTCAAATAAAGAGATTGGGTCTGTCAGTCAAGGCCTACAATTTACAAACCATATTATTTTATGCCTCTATATCCTTGACTGTTTTCTCTTTCAAAAATGTGTTTTAAGATCTTGCATACAGTTGAGGTCAAACTAATAAGCCCATAGTTTCTTTGATCACTTTTTATCTTCTTTCTTTAAAATGGGCGTTATGTTAGCAATTGTCTACACATAGAATCATAGAATCATAGGGTTGGAAGGGACCTCACGAGGTCATCTAGTCCAATCCCCTGCTAAAAAGCAGGACCACTCCCACTAAATCACCCTAGCCAGGGTTTTGTCTAACCGGGCCTTAAAAATCTCCAAAGATGGAGATTCTACCACCTCCCTAGATAGCCCATTCCAATGCTTCACCACCCTCCTAGTGAGAAAGTTTTTCCTAATATCCAACCTTGACCTCCCCAGCTGTAATTTGAAACCATTGCTCCTTGTTCTGTCCTATGTTACCCTCAAGAACAGCCTAGCTCCCTCCTCTTTGGAGCAACCCTTCAAGTAGTTGATGGTTGCTATCAAATCTCCCCACTGTCTTCTCTTCTGTAGACTAAATAAGCCTAGTTCCTTCAGTCTCTCCTCATAAGTCATGTGCCCCAGCCCCCTAATCATTTTTGTTGCCCTCCGCTGGACTCTTTCCAATTTGTCCACATCCTTTCTGTAGTGGGGAGCCCAAAACTGGACACAGTATTCCAGATGTGGCCTGACCAGTGTCGAATAGAGGGGAATTATCACATCCCTCGATCTGCTGGCAATACTACTACTGATGCAGCCTAATATGCCATTGGCCTTTTCCGCAACAAGGGTACACTGTTGGCTCATATTCATCTTCCCGTCCACCATAACCCCCAGGTCCTTTTCTACAGTGCTGCTACTTAGCCGATCGGTCCCCAGTCTGTAGCAGTGCATGGGATTTTTCCATCCTAAGTGCAGGACTTTGCACTTGTCTTTGTTGAACCTCATGAGGTTTCTTTCGGCCCAGTGTTCCAATTTGTCCAAGTCTCCCTGGATCCTGTCCCTGCCCTCCAGAGTATCTACCATTCCCCCCAACTTGGTGTCATCCATGAACTTACTAAGCACGCAGGCTATTCCATCATCAAGATCATTAATGAAGATGTTGAATAGAACCGGCCCCAGGACCGACCCCTGGGGCACTCCACTCGTTACCGGTTGCCAACCAGACATCGAGCCATTGATTCCTACCTGCTGAGCCCGTTGATCTAACCAGTTTTCGATCCACCTTACGGTCCACTCGTCCAACCCATACTTCCTTAACTTACCGACGAGAATGCTGTGGGAAACCGTATCAAAAGCCTTGCTAAAGTCAAGGTATAACACGTCAACAGCTCTTCCCGCATCCACAAATCCAGTCATCTCATCATAGAAGGAAATCAGGTTGGTCAGGCACGATTTGCCCTTGGTGAATCCATGTTGACTGTTCCTGATCACTCTATTTTCCTCCAAGTGTTTCAGGATGGATTCCTTGAGGACCTGCTCCATGATGTTCCCAGGGATTGAGATGAGGCTGAGCAGTCTGTAGTTGCCTGTTAGGTTGACCTAACCCTTAAGTCAACTCCTTAGGTCAACTTAAGCACAGTGTGGATGATTAAGTCCACTTTATTAGGTAGACCAAAGAGCAGTTAGGTCAACTTACTAAGTCCCCAGTCAGGGAAACCACTTTAAGTTGACCTAATAAGGTCGACTTTAGGTCAACTTAAAGTCGACCTTATTAGGTCAACTTAACAAAGTCAAACTACCTTTTTGTAGTGTAGACATAGCCTAAAATTCTAGCTATTGAGCTTGCAATTTCCTGTACAACTTTCTTTAATATTCTTTGATTTAGATTACCAAGGGGCCCTGATTTGGACCCATTAAGCCATTTCAACTTGACTTCCCCCAGATGTGATAATTCCTACTTCCATAGCCTCTTTCCCATTAGCCACTACCCCTAAGCCCCACATTACCCATATTAAAACTTGAGGCAAAGTATTCATTGAAATGTTGCGCTATGCCTAGATTATCTTTAATTTCCATGCTCATTCTCAGTATTTAGCAGATCCGCTCCCTCACTCCTTGTTTTCTTATTTATGTGGCTAAAGAAATTTTTAACTAATCATTTTAATTTCCTTTGCACAGCCCAACACTGCTTGGGTTCTCATTTTTCCTCTGCACTTTCTGACCTCCAGTACATTGTTTTCCTTGCCAGTCTATCCCATGTTCCATTCCTTGTAGGATTACTGCTTTCTCTTAATAACCTTTTGGGATGCTTGCTCATTCCAGGACTTGCTATGTAGTATGGCTGATACCTTAGAGATTCCAGTGAAAGATGTCCAAGAAATGTCACACAAAATCCTGGACATCCTTCAGTCCTCTGTACCTGAATTAATTACAACACCCATCATGGAGGGGCTTTTAGTGACAGCTAAATTGCTTTGGCAAGTGCCTGTTTCTATTGCATTAAATCCAAAAGATTAGATCACTAATATCCAGGTGCCCTCTCAGTGCTTAGAGCAATTACTTACTTACACACACACACACACACACAGAGAGAGAGAGAGAG